>LPNX010954778.1:950398-973108 GCA_001517045.1 Pseudotsuga menziesii
TTTTATTTATCTGATTCGTTTGGCATGTTTGACATTAAGGAAACATATCCTTTTAGTCTTTACAAATAAAAATAGTTGTTTTTTATTTTACAATAAGTTCTACATACATTGTCATTTAATGTTATACTTAATGAACTTCCTCTAGGATTTAGTAGTTTGTTTTAAAGTGTGGATATGTACTATAATGTGTTTGATTTCTGATTAAAACATTTAAGTTTTTTATTTAATTCATGTAAAATTTGTACAATCTCTTGTACTAGAAAGCTTTTCCTATTTTTTGTTACTTTACTCAATTTGGTATTAACAAACTTACATCTTTTATTTATAGTTCATTTTCTCATATATATATAGGAGAAAAACAAATCACACTTTTAATGTGCCCTTACACATCAAAACAAATGGGTTTAAAAAACTACCTTTCAACCTTAAATGCCAAATACCAAAAAAAGTATCTTAAGAAGCCTTTATTATTCAACATTAAACCTTATCAACCTTCTCATCAATATATATCAGCTATACTAAATTTAAAAACATAAAAACCTGAAAAACCATATATATTGGTTTCACCTTAGAATTAACATGATTACATCATTAAAGGCTACAAAACCATAGTGGTATTTAAAACTAAAGAAATCTCCAGGATTCTCCACATAAAAACTATTAGACCTGCATCAATGTAATTGTCCTCATAATTAAGGGAAGTCATTTGAATTCTTTATAATACATAGTTCCGTCATGTGATTGGTGTCCTCTTTGAAAACATGTCTACCTTTGAGTTATGTTCTCTAGACATATATAAAAGAGAATTTGCATGCTATAGCCTTTATTTGCTCACCAAAATATTTTAGGTAGATATTAAGTTGTCTAGTCCCCTTCATCAAATTCCATTGTTGCCAGTAGAAAGAGTCCAAGTGCAATTGGATCGACATAATTATTTAAACACTTTCCTAGGGTTTCCTTCATTTTAATTAAATAAATCTGGTGGAGAAATAAAATAAACCTAGAGTTTCTTTTGTTATGGAAATCTTGACTCTAGATATCAAAAATCCAAAAACTTGTTCCTTGTTGATTATCAAACCTTTATCTTCTTATGAAGTTTGTGAATCGTTAGTATTTTATTTATATTCCAATGAAAATGCTTTAATTTAATAAGCTACTTGGTAAGAAGGGATCCCTTTAGTTTCAAGCTAGCCAAACCCCTTAGTAAGTAAAAAAGGGGACTACTCATTGTTACATCTCAAGCTTGAAGCTTAAGTTGTAAAGATTTAAATCACGAGTACTGCAACTTCATGGAAACTATGAGGGGTTGTCCATTTTTACCACAACAACACCCTCACTCTCTTTCGGCCTACTCTCCTCCAACACAAGGGCTATTTCCCTAGGAAAATGTATGATAAACCTTAGAGAACAATTGGATGGGTAGACAAAGACTAGTGCATGTTCAATCTAGGGAAAATGGAGTTAAGGTATCATTTTTAGAGGGTTGTATTCTATGAATGATTAGGGAAAAGCAAAGATGCTACAACATGATACAATTAGACTTAATTAATTATTGACAATTGTAGAAAAATAACTATGAGGTCGTGAGTTAAGGTAATCCTCTTAAGCAAATAAATATAGGAAGGGTGTTTCTTATTATTAACTAGAAATATAAAACAACCTTAACAAATATGAAGGTTGTGAAATTATTGCTTTTAGCAATACAAAAGTAAAGGGGAGTAAGAGGGAAAATCGCACACCTAAGCCCTTTCAATGGAGTAGATATACCCTTCACAAATAATATTTAAACGACTCATGCAATTAATTTTTCAGCAACCATATTCAACAATTTGAGATGAAAACATGATGGGGAAGGGGGGAGAAGGTGTGCATTTCAAATGTACACCTTGAAATACACACTTCATATCCCTTTTGCACCAAAAATTGTGGGTTGTGGGAGGGGAAAGGTGTGCATTTTGAAAGACAAATGGAAAGAAATTTGTTATCCAAGGCGACACAATTAAGCACTGTATTTCACATCTTACCTAGAGGTCATCCTATGACATGTTATCTAGATTACAAGAACTATACATATTTTCTAGAAGTTTCAAATTTTTCATCTTCTCATTGGTTTGTTACAAGTGGTTGTGAATGGGTATGTTATCTAGCTCAAGTAGAAAATGATGTTTTGAAAGAGAAAATTGTAAATGTTAAGTTTTTTTTTCACTATATTTGGTTGAAGTTACAACTATTGATAATACTTCATATATATGCATGAGTATTTATATGGTTAAGTATCATATTAGGAATTCATATCTACTTGGGAATCATAAAAGAAAGAAGATTTCTATAGCTAGAAATATTTATGAACTTGTTATTAAGAATTTGAAGGAAACCGTTGGTATGGTGTTAAGAACCTGTGTCAACCCTCCTCTTTATTTTGTTAGTATATTTTATTGGACGCATATGCTTTGTAAGTCGTCTCGTTAGTATGTTGTATTATCCTACATTCATGGGGATTAATAGTTGATGTTAAGTCGTCTAGTTAATATGTTGTATTATCCCACATTCATGGGGAGTAATAGTTGTTTAGATTAGACTTAGTATATAGCTAAGTGTTGAGGCCAATGAAATCATCGAAGAGTTATTTTGTATTGAGCTTTCTCAAAGGAGGTTGCCCTCTCGAAGTGGCCCGCAATCAATAAAATATCTTTTGTGCTCCAATATTTCTGTTATATCAAGCATTCTCATTGTTTATTGTAGGAGGTTCTCCACATCTGGTTTATTATGATATTTGAATTCCTCTTTCAAAAATACACAGTTTCAAAAAAAAATCATCTTATTTGGAGTTCTAAAAGTAGAGATATTGCGGATTTAAAATCAACAATTTTTCAGAATTTTGGTGACTGCCGCGGAAATTGCAGAGCAAAAATATTTTGACCGGGTGCCCAGATTTCTATTCCGATTGCATAGGTAGAAGCAGAGTGGTTGTTCCAGTTTCCGAAATAGGTGATAATAGAGATTCTGAGAAATATAGATCGGGTTATGCTCATTTTAAAAGTTTTCGTCTCAAAACCCTAGCTCTAATTATGGGTTTTTTGGGCATTGGGTGGATTTTCTGCCACACTTTTTCTGGCACTGTGATTATTGCAGTAGTTCTTTTTCTTGCAGTGGTATTACTCATTCGGATTAGGGAATAAACCCTATTTGCTTAATTGTGGGAAGTACTTGGGCATATCCCTAAAACTCATTGTGAGGAGTACCACAGGAACCCCGAAGTAGCTGGCCATTGAGAGGACTTGCCAAGCAAAAAGGGCAACGACCCCCACCGGATTGACTAGATTCCCGTCCATGAGGAAAACCAAAGAGTTGTCATTTTTGGCCAAGGGGTTAGCAGTTTTACATGCGTTGTGGAGTGAGGGGTATTGCCCCAATACGTAAGCCGTCAGATAACCTTGGTGGCAGAGTGACTCTCGTGAACCTTTAGGAAACTGAACATACATGGGGTCCATATCTATTAATAGTTGGTAAAGCACATTTTTCTAAGAGCTGCCACATATCATCTCCAAAAAAACAAAAACTTGCTTATGGTTGTCACCCACGTAGGAGCAAATAGACAAATGGAAGAAGAAATTGTCGCCCTCAAGACCAAACTCCAAGATCTAGATCAAAGATTTATCAACCTCCATCTTCAGCATTTAGCCATGAGCAACCAACAACAACCTGAGTCTTCTGCAAACATTGAGTTCTCTGCTTCCAACAACTTTCGTGGGTTGAAGATTGGTTTCTCTCGTTTCAATGGTGATGATCCAACTGGATGGATACATAGGGAAGAACAATACTTTAATATGCATAACACTTTTGATGTCACCAAAGTCTCACTTGCATCATTTCATTTGGAATGTGAGGCCCTTCAATGGTTTTGTTGGTACATCAAGGATCATGAAGAGCCTCAATGCACATATTTTTGTCAACTCCTTTTGCACCGATTTGTCCCTATTGGTTTTGATGAATTCACAGGAGCACTCACCAAACTTCACCAGACTGGCACTGTGAGAGAGTATCAGACATAATTTGATAAAATAGTCAAGCACACAGAAGGATTTTCTGATGCATTCTACATGAGTTGTTTTATCAATGGTCTTAAGGATATAATCTGATCTGACGTTAAAATGTTTCGTCCCAACACAATGATGGAAATCCTAGGGTTGGCTAAGTTGGCGGAGGACAAGATTAGGGCTCAGCAACGCTCCAAATCCACATTTGTTCCATTCAAAAATATGGTTCCCCAAAGACATCCAATCCCTCTGACTCCTAGAACCACTCCTATCAAGCATTTGTCTGAAGCCGAGATGCGGGAACGTAGGGAAAAAGGACTTTGTTATAATTGTGATGATAAATTCACTTGGGGACATCAATGTACTGAACAAAATGTCTATCTCTTGGATGTTTTTTCTCCACCTGCACTTGAAATTTGTGAAGCTACTCAGGATCCAATAGACGATCACGTCGACATTCAGCAACCGCCTGTTTACCCTCATTCTCATGACGAACACCCAGAGATATCTCTCCATGCATTAGCTGGAGTCACCGCCCCACAAACCATGTAGGTCAAGGGTTTCTTCAAGAAGATCCCTCTTACAATACTCATTGATTCTGGTAGCACCCACAACTTCATTGAACCTCAGATTTCCAAACAAGCTGATAGTTTTGTCCATCCTTGCTCCATCTTTAAAGTCATGGTTGCCAATGGGAGCACCTTACCTTGCAAAGGAAAGTGTCGCAATGTGTGTATCTCTATTGGAGATTATAAATTGCGCTCTAACATGTTTTCCATGCCTCTCAGAGGGTGCGATGTGATTTTGGGCACTCAATGGTTACGTACACTTGGACCCGTCTTATGGGATTTTGCTGAACTATGGATGTAGTTTTCATTCAATGGGAACAAACACACATTCAATGGATTACAACCAGGTTCTCTCAGCATCATCAGTTCACATCGCATGGAAAATCTCCTTAAGACGAATTCACATGGTGTCATCTCTCGGCTCCATTTCATTCAGATGCAACCTTCAACAGTCTCAACTACTCCCTTAGATCTTTCATTCCGATGCACCCTTCAAATGCATGATTTTTCCAATCCTTTCACTCTTGAGAGTGATTCTTACGACAATGGAATTGGGGTTGTCGTTTTTCAAGATGAACATCTCATTGCATTCACTGACAAATCCCTTTCTGGAAAGAATTTCTTCACCTCTACATATGAGAAGGAAATGATGATTATTTTGCACGCAGTACAGAATTGGTGGCCATCCCTCTTAGAGAATCCTTTCTGCCTCAAGACTGATCACCAGAGTCTGAAATATTTCCTGGAACAACGGGTCTCATCCTCAACAAAACAGAAATGGGTTATAAAACTCAGGAATTATGACTATGAGATTCCTTACAAGAAGGCTAAGGACAATCTTGTGGCGGATGCTCTTTTCTGCACATTTGATGCCCATGTTTCTCTTTTAGTTATTTCTATGCCTATTCCAACTTGGTTACATTCTATTCAACAAGGCTATGTCAATGACTCCTCATTATCTAAAATCATCCAACAGTTGGCTAGTAACCCTTATGTGGTACCGCATTCATCTTGGGATGGATTTTCTCTAAGATACATGGGTCGTCTGGTGCTTCCCCATAGCACTAATATTAAACATGCAGTCTTTTATGCGCTCCATGCTTCTCCATCGGTAGGGCACTCCGAGTTCATCAAAACATATGAGTTGGTGAGACGTAATTTCTTTTGGAAGGGGGCGCAACGCGAAATTCAACATATGGTTTCCGAATGTGCTCCTTGTTAGCAACACACGGGTGAAATTACACTCCTTTCCATATTGCTTGAACCTTTTCCCACCCCTACAAGGATTTAGACATATATTTCGATGGATTTCATTCAAGGGCTCCCTAAATATGGAGGGAAGACCGTAATATTGGTTGTGGTGGATCGACTCTCCAAATATAGTCATTTTTGTGCTCTTATCCATCCATATACCACCTCTTCAATCACACTAATTTTCATGGACTAGATATTCCTTCTTCATGGAATCCCTTCTTCCATTTTCTTAGACCGCAACACAACTTTCACAAGTCATTTTTGCCTCAGTTGTTAGAGACATTTACCACCTTACACACTCATTTTGGTCAATTTGGCCTAGTTAAACCACTATCCTAAGTATTATTGACTTAATTAACATCAGAAGAGCATTAGATGACATCAGCTAGATCACACCCACACCTACCTTCAGTCAAGGAGGCTAACTTAGCCTTCTCCTACATTTGGGGAGGCTAACTGGAGCAGTTCGGGGGTGATCTGAGTGTCATTAATGCCCCATATTGCTAACTGATGGTTACAATCAGTTAAATAGAGTAGTGAAGGAACCCTCCATCATTAAATTGATTATTTATTGATTATTTAATGAACTAGAGTCAACAGGGGCACCTCCAACCACTTCTGATGTTCAGTTACACTTCAGTTAACCTCGTCGGAGTTCATTGAAGTCATTGATGCGCTACCACTTGATCGTTGGCTTGCTGTGACATGTGTCTGACCTACTTTCAGTTAGACTCAGTCATTTATTGCACACCGACTTCAATTAGGGCGTAGTTGAGTCAATTAGGGTTTTGATCAGTGGTTAATTTGAGTGTTGACTGTGGCTTACATTCAGTTAAGCTAGACTCACTCATTCAATTCGAATGGCCTCCTTGGGAATTCAAATTGCTTTGTCATTCATGCTTGCAGCATGATCATTGTATTGTATTACTCATTCTTTGTGTGAATATACAGAGCTGCTACTCATTTTGTAGCACAATTACACCATTTTCATGCCTTATTGTTATTAATCTTTGATGAGACTTGTGTTTAGTCCCTAGATTACTGTGACAGATTAATATGGTATCAGAGCTCATGGTGGGACGAAGCTTAGATCTCTCAAAAACAAGATTTTTGACAGATCTTGCATGAAAATTGAGCAATAGCTCAAAAATCCAGCATTGCACCAGAAGCCAAAGCTTACCACTTAATACCCCAAGTAAAGAACTTGTTGATCAAGCTTGCTTGATTGACTATGTTGGGTGTGATGAAAGCGTAAAATGTGTAGGCTATCCGACCTTACATTTCCCTTTTTGTTGTTATTTTCAGGTTTTTGACAGGTGAAAGCATCCGCTCTAGCAGATTTAGATGGCTTCTTCAATAGATATTTTGAATCCGTTCAATTTCCACTCATGGAAAGGAGACATGGAGATCCGGCTACGTTCCAGAGGACTTTATAGGGTCACCATGGACATTGAAGAAGAGCCTGGTTCTGCAATAGATAAATCTAGATCCTTGAACATGAAGGATGAAGCATTCAGATTCTTGTGCCTCTTTGTTTCCCGAGATCTTCTTTTCCATCTTTCTGGATTGAAGACTCCAAAGGAAATTTGGGACAAATTGGAAACCCTGTATGGAAAGTAGGATTATTTGAGAGTTTACCAGCTCAAAAATGAATTGATGTCTCTTCAGCCTTCCAATTTCGAGACCTTGAATGACTTTTTCACAAAGTTCAAGCACATTGTCTTACTGTTGAAGCAATGCAAAGTGGAGAAGGAGGATGATCAGCTTATCCTTGCCATACTCTCCAAAATTGGAGCTGATTATTCATTTTTTGTCTCTACATTCCGTGCGGGGAAGCTCACAACCCCTGGATGGAAGATGCCTACACTCAATGCCTTCATTGAGTCCCTAACAAGTGAACATGATAAGCTTGTCCAGATGGGAATCATCAGATCCTCCCGTGATCAAGCCCACCATGTCTCGGGGCCCAAAGATCTTAAGGGTAAAGGAAAGCAGTAGAAGAACCAAAAAACTAAATTCGAAGCTTTTAAGCCTAAAGTTGAAAACCAACAGCATGATGAGTCTTCCGGCTCAAAGAAGGAAAAAAAAGAAAGGGCATCATGGAAAGGAAAAAGTCAAGTGTTCATACTGCGGGAAGGGCTTCCACCCTGAAAATGCCTGCATGAAGAAGAAGCTTGATGAAGCTACCTATCTCCTTGAGAGAAATCACATCAATCTTCAAGAGAGCTTTCGGAGGAGAGATTAGCAAGATCAGGAACCACATCATGAAAAAGGTCATGCCCTCGTGGCAAGCACTTTGAATTCCAAAGCACTCTTGATTGATTTTGGAGCTTCGAACCACATGATGGCTGAAAGAGACTCCTTTTCATCCTTGGAGACCAGCAAATCCATCCCCATCCACATGGGAGATGACTCCACCATCATTTCAGAAGGACAAGGTACGGTTGATCTTGAGAATGGCTATTTTTTAAATGTTTTGTATGTACCGTCTCTGGCATCAAATCTCCTTAGTGTCTATCAGATGACACATACATGAGTGCCTAAGAGAGTATCTTTCATCCCGAATGATGTTGAGATAACGGAACTTGCATCCGAGAAAGTCATTGCTAAAGGCCTTGCAAACCATCATGCAAAAGCCTATGAGTTCTCCCACTTTGTGGCAGATGCAAAGCCTACCGCACTACTAACTCATGGAAATGAAGTTAGTAGGTTGTGGCATGAAAAGTTTGGCCATCTAAATTTCAAATATTTGCAACAATTATAGAAAAACTTCATGGTTGAAGGCCTCCCGATCATCAAGGCAACCACTTGAATCTGCAAGGGCTGTGTGGTTGGAAAACACCATGAGCACAAGTACGATCGGGGGAAGGCAAACCGAGCTACATGCATATTGGGGCTGATACATTTTGATGTCAGTGGTCTGATGCCTGTCACATCTATGAATGGATCAAGGTATCTTCTAACTTTTATTGATTATTTTTCAAGGTATACATGGGTTTTCTTTCTAAAAAAGAAGTCTGAAGTATGTGAAAAATTCACTAAACTGAAGACCTTGATCAAGAATGCCTCTGGGCTTAAGATCAAGATCTTGAGATCTAATAATGGCAGGGAGTATGTCAGTAATGAGTTGCTGCACATATGTTCCCAAAGTGGTATTCAAGTCCAACATTCAATTCTCTACAATCCCCAGCAGAACGATGTAGCGGAAAGGAAGAATCAGCCTCTCAAGGAGATGACCACCTGTATGTTGGAATCAAAGAAGTTGGCTGCAAATTTGTGGGCTGAAGCCATGCATGCTATAACATACATTCATAACAGAGTACCACACTCATCCGTGAAAGGAAAGACCCATTTCGAAGCATACTTCGGACACAAGCCGGATGTGTCGAACCTGCGGGTGTTTGGGTCCACTGCATGGGCCCGAATTCCACTTGATAAAAGAAGGGCTTTGCAACCGCAAAGCATAGAATGTTTGTTTATTGAGTATCCTGATGAATCAAAAGGTTTCAAGCTACTGTATATCAAAACAAAACAAATCATCATTGAGAGAAGTGTTAAGTTCGATGAGCCTCTTCAGGAGGTGGAACTAGTGAAGGAGAAAACTGCTGAATTTTCTTCCTATTCTACTGAATATTTGGATGATGAAATTGGGGGTGATGACTCTGATTTGGATCCTTTGATTTTTTATATCAGTGTACAGCAAACATCAGATGCTAAATCATAACTTGAAGTACAAAATCATCTTCCCACATGGGCCCGACAGACACTCTCTTCCGCAGGAGATAACATTGGAAATCCGGATGATCCAAGGAGAACCCGGTTTGATTTCCAAAGAGCAGGTATTACGCTCTCTTGTCTTGATAATTTGTTGTCCGAAACTTGTTATTTGATGATTAGTTTAGACCCAAAATCCTACTACCATGCTTGGAAGGATCCGAGATGGCAAGTTGCCATGGATGAAGAGATGAATTCTCTTCAGAAAAACACTACTTGGGAGCTAGTTTCTCTTCCTCCGGGAAGGAAATTGGTTCAATGCAAGTGGGTGTTTCAGACCAAGGTTGCTACTGATGGAAGCACCTATAAATATAAGGCAAGGCTAGTGGCAAAAGGTTTCTCTCAGGTCCAAGGTGTGGACTACCATGAGATTTTTGCAGTGCTTTTGTACTGGTTGCAAAAATGGACTCCATCCGCCTAGTTTTGGCAATTTCAGCATTTAAACACTTGTGAGTGCATCATATGGATGTTAAGTCAGCCTTTCCACATGGAGATATTAATGAGGAGATATACATGAAACATCCTGAGGGCTACATATTTGATCCATCTTTGGTTTGCAAGCTAAAGAAGTCACTAAACGGGTTAAAACAGGCCCCAAGAGAGTGTTATTCCAAGATGGATGCCTTCCTTCTCTCGCAAAACTTCCAAAGGTGTAGATCAGATCAAAATGTGTATATACAACAATATTATGGTCATTTGATTATTATTGTTTTATATGTTGATGACTTACTAATCATAGGTAGCACATTTGCTTCCATTTCAACCATCAAAATTGCTCTCCATAATGCATTTGAAATGAACGATTTTGGGCTCTTAAAACAATTTTTGGGGGTCGAAATTGAGCAAAATTATGATGGGATAGTGGTCACTTAGTCCAAATACATATCATACCTGTTTGTCATGTTTAACATGGCTGAATGTAGGCCTTCACCATTCCCTTTCCTCTTAGGGATCAACCTTGAAGAAGGAAAAAGCACACCTCCCATGGACTGCACTATCTATCGACAGTTGATTGGTAGCTTGTTGTACTTGACACATTCTCAGCCTGATATCTATTATGCCATGAATGTTGTATCAAGATACATGCAATAGCCTCATGATATTCATTGGAAGGCAGCCAAGAGGATCCTCCAGTATATTCAAGGAACCAGGACCTACGACATTCACTATGTTGCAGACTCCGAGCTAGATCACACAGATTCCGATTGGGCAGGTGATTCTATTGATCAGAAGTCTACTTCCAGATATGTATTCATGTTTGGTGGTGGCCCCATTTGCTAGTCTAGCAAAAAGCAAGCTGCCATAGCATTATCTTCAGTAGAGGCCGAGTATCGAGGAGCGGTGAATGCTTGCATCCAAGCAGTTTGGTTGCAAGGCATTCTTTCAGATTTTGATCTTGGTAGTACTTTGCCCACTGTCCTCTTTTGTGACAATCAAAGTGCTATTAAGATATCCACAAATCCAGTTACCAGGCAGATGACCAAGCATGTAGAGATCCACATGCACTACATCAGGGAGCTAGTGCATGACATGACCATCATTCTGCAATACTGCCTGACTGATGAGCAGATTGCAGACATATTCACTAAGAGATTTTCAGAAAAGAAGTTCACTTACCTCCGTTCATTGTTGGGGGTGAGTCCATCAGGGTGATCAGACTACTTTCAGTGTTCAGATTGAGGGGGGCTTTTTCCCATTGATTTTTTCCTCTTTTCCTCACTTAGTTTGTTTTTGAGCATTGTTTCAGTTTCAGTATTGTACAGGGTGACCTATGGCCTTAGTTGCCAGGGCCCTAGCATTTTTATGCATTTTATGTTTTCTACTCCTCTTGAGTATAGCTTAAGGGGGGGTGTTGGAGACATTTACCACCTTACACACTCATTTTGGTCAATTTGGCCTAGTTAAACCACTATCCTAAGTATTATTGACTTAATTAACATCAGAGGAGCACTAGATGACATCAGCTAGATCACACCCACGCCTGCCTTCAGGCAAGGAGGCTAACTTATCCTTCTCCTACATTCGGGGAGGCTAATTGGAGCACTCTGGGGGTGATTTGAGTGTCATTAATGCCCCATATTGCTAACTGATGGTTACAATTAGTTAAATAGAACAGTGAAGGCACCCTCCATCATTAAATTGATTATTTATTGATTATTTAATGAATTGGAGTCAACAAGGGCGCCTCCAACCACTTCTGATGTTCAATTACACTTCAGTTAACCTCATCGGGGTTCATTGAAGTCATTGATGCGCTACCACTTGATGGTTGGCTTGCTGTAACATGTGTCTGAACTACTTTCAGTTAGACTCAGTCATTTATTGCACATCGAATTCAGTTAGGGCTCAGTTGAGTCAATTAGGGTTTTGATTAGTGGTTAACTTGAGTGTTGACTATGGCTTACATTTAGTTAAGATAGACTCACTCATTCAATTCGAATGACCTCCTTGGGAATTTGAATTGCTTTGTCATTCATGCTTGCAGCATGATCATTGTATTGTATTACTCATTTTTTGTGTGAATATACAGAGCTGCTACTCATTTTGTAGCACAATTACACCATTTTCATGCCTTATTGTTATTAATCTTTGATGAGACTTGTGTTTAGTCCCTAGATTGCTGTGACAGATTAATATCAGTGACACCAAACTACATATGAGTTTAGTTTATCACCCACCAATAGATAGTCTGACTGTAGTCATCAACAAATATTGGGAAACTTATCTTCGTTGGTTCACCTCTGAAGAACAACACCAGTGGGAAAAGTTGCTCTCTCTTGCTGAATGATGGTACAATAATTCCTACCATACTGCATCTAAAATGACTCCATATGAAGCAGTCTATGGTCACGCACCTCCATTACTCCTTCCATCCATCCCCAGTAGTTCACCAGTTCAGGCAGTTGACATTGTTCTTCAAAACCGACATCATATTCTTCACCTTCTGCAAGACAATCTTCACCTGGCAAGAACCCGCATGAAACAACAGGCCGATCAGCACCGTTCTGAGGGCACTTTTCAATTTGATGATATGGTTTTTCTTCGTCTACAGCCTTAAAAGCAATCCTCCTTGAAAGTAAAAGGGAATCAAACACTCGCTCCAAAGATATCTGGCTTATATACAGTTCTTCAAAAGATTGGGTATGTTGCTTATAAATTGGCACTTCCTCCTTCTCGCATTCATAAAGTGATTGGCACTAACTTCAGCACACAAATTGTTTTACCAGAATGGGATAATGAAGGATCCATCATTTCAGAGTCGGAGGCCATCCTCAATAAGCGCACGTGTCAGCTTCTCTCTCGGTCCATCACATAGGTCTTCAATTCAGTGGCACAACATGAAACCAGAGGATGCTACATGGGAACCACTCTTTCAGATTCAACAATAGTTTCCACATCTTAAGATTTGAGGAAAACGCTTTTCTAAGAGGGAGGGGATGTTAAGAACCCGTGTCAACCCTCCTCTTTATTTTGTTAGTATATTTTATTGGGCGCATATGCTTTGTAAGTCGTCCCGTTAGTATGTTGTATTATCCCACATTCATGGGGATTAATAGTTGATGTTAAGTCGTCTAGTTAGTATGTTGTATTATCCCACATTCATGGGGAGTAATAGTTGTTTAGATTAGACTTAGTATATAGCTAAGTGTTGAGGCCAATGAAATCATCGAAGAGTTATTTTGTATTGAGCTTGCTCAAAGGAGATTGCCCCCTCAAAGTGGCCCACGATCAATAAAATATCTTTTGTGCTCCAATATTTCTATTATATCCTGCATTCTCATTGTTTATTGTAGGAGGTTCTCCACATATGGATGACTTAATGATCACAAAAATGTTGGTATACATTGGAGCAGATGGAACATCAATCATGCAAGGACAAAGGAATGGACTATGTGTCAAAATACAACCATTAGCTTTACAATTTATGATTAGTTTTCATTGTATGGATTGTAGGATGAATCTTGCATTTAAAATAGTAAGTTTCCACTAGTTTCGTATGTGTGACTAATGCATATTTTTGTCGTAGTCCAAAGTGATTTACAGAGTTTCAACAATTTCTTGATGTTATGAATGGAAAAAAACTATTAAAATATGTTGATATAAGATGAATCTCATTGAATGGACCAACTTAGAGACTATTTAAAGAGTACCAATCATTCGTATTGGTGATGTATGAACATTGCTTCCGTGTATACAAAGCTCAAGATCTTCTCTTTCGACTAATTGATACAAAAACATTATTAAAATTGGTTGGAATTTTTCCTTTGCTTCATGAAATGAATGTCTTTGTGAAAATGGCTCAGATTCGCACAATGTATATAGTAGAGTACACAAACGCAAGAAAATTGACATGCCTTGCATTAGATAATTTGTATATGACGCTAGAGTCTTTTACGGGTTCAACATTTAATTCTTGCACTACTATATTGATATAGAGAAGATTGAAAATTATTTGAAGTTTGATTAAAATACTATGTTTTCGACATGTTAGACTTGATTGTTAGTGGATGATACTTTTAATGGAGAGACATCACATGGTTTTGATATATTCAAATTAAATTTGACCCAGTTTTTTAAAATGTGCTTTTATTAGGATCTTGCTCCGCAATTATTATTGGATCTAAGACATTAATACGAGTTTATATGTTCATATTTTATGTCTATTATTTTTTATGTTTGATATGTTTGTAATATAAATGAATGCATACTGATTATAATGGCAGGGCTACAGTGGAATGGTCATTATTTTGGTTGTCCCAAGTTCGCCAATTTTATTTGTAACCTATATTTGTTGGGTTTTATACTTGTTTTACGATATATTTTTTTATAAGGGTCATAAGTTAAAAAAATTGGTGATTTGTTTTGATCTGTAATTGCTATCATCATCCAGAAATGGATATAGTTATGTATGATAAATATATGATTTAGTTGGAACATGATACTTCATTTCCATCATGATTGTATATAATATGTACAGGGCATGTTTGACCTGAGATGTAGACATTATGCTATTTGATATCTAGTCTTTTGCATTCAATGAAGGATTTAAAACAATTTTACCACATTTCGCATGCTTTAAAAAATTTCTAGGACATGGATACAAACACCTCCTCAATTTATAATCCAAGAAAAAGTAGTCTTTAACATAGTATTTCTAATGATATGCATGGTGATGCATTAATTTGTTTTCTATTCTTGTTAGCGTATGTTCTTATTTCTAATAACCGTTGCAGGTTTCTAACTAAATCTTAAAATTCTAAATCAAATGACATAATTTATATTTTGATTGTCAACAAAAGAAATGATAAGTGTCATTCGTATCTATAAACAAATAAGCAAGTTATTTGTTTCTTAGAGGGTATCTTAAAAATGACAGATTTGGAAAATAAGTTAATTGGGAATCCATACATTATATTAAGGTTGCGGGTCTCGATAATACTCCATGTTGTAATAATGGTTCTTGGGTGCAATAATCACTCCATTGTGTAAAGTGTTCAATTCTATAAGTTTGTCAGTGTGTCAAGATTTGGGTTATACATGTCCATTGGACCATTAAGGGACGAGATAAATAGTGGAGTCCCCACTTACCCTGAATCTAGTTAGTGTAGTTGTGTTTCACCAACAACTCCGTTTGTGAGTGATCCAATACTGCTTGATAAAGGTATAAATAAATCCCTCCCTCTTCATTCATGAATTTGTTCATTAGAGAGTATAAGAGTCGAGAGAGTTGAGATCTAGTATATATATGCTCTTCTATTGCACTACCTTAGTATATGCATAATCAAAACGTGAGTCTTCCTAGCAAAATATTCACCAATATATTACAAGGCTTTATAATTTGATGAAAAATTCACCACGTTTTTACAATATTCTATAATTCAGTGAAATATTTGTTACGGAGAGAAACTTCCTATGGCTTGGGCTGTACCACAACAGATAGCTAGACATGAGAAATCAATCCCTTCCCAATATGCAAGAGAAACCAAAAATTTAACACTAAGGGACCTCGAATCATACCTTATTCTGAACATTTGAAGTAGATCCATGTTGAGCTTTTTCCAATCCCGCTTACGCTAGCAATTTGCTCTCAACAACAACAAACAAGACAAGCATGATATATAATATGGTGTTAGATATACTCTAGCATATAGAATCAACAATGTATAAGAAATTAAACATATCCATGGATTCAATATTCATTCAAATGCACATTATTGGACATGAAAAGATATTTCTATTAATCAAATAAGATATTACACAAGTGACAACCTTTGTCGCCATGTCTACGAAACGGAGAAACCAAATCCTCCACCTAGGCCTCCACCACCTCAATCCTCCATCTCTCAATAGCAATCTCACAAGTAAAGGAAAGCTTGGGAATAACACAAAGTGGTCCAAAGGGACAAAGGGATGCAGACTCAAGTATATGCAAGATATGGCAACAATGGACTATAGTTTTGTTTCTCTTCAATTCCTCCTCTTCAATGTATCCAAGGGGTTCCTCATATATCACTCCAAAGGGGTAATGGAGGGTCAAATCTGAGCGATCTCGAGGCATATGGAAGGCCAAGAGTCAAGTGGTTCAGACACACATGAAGGAAAACTCCAAAAGTATTTGGATTTATGCACACATCCTGATGTACGCGGGTTTGAGGTCAAAAGTTGTGTGTACACGCGAGTATGGGATAAAAAGTCGCGTACAACAATAAACATGTGTTTTTAAGGATTAAATTGGAAACATCAAAGTATAATATCAGTCCATGGGGTCTAAAGAGTCTACAAAGGGACAGGGAAGGCCATAAACATGTGATCAACCATGTGTGGTAAAATCATCTATATTAGATGTCCCCTAATGTGTGAGGTCATAGGGGTAACATGATGGCCGAAATACATTATAAAATCCATCACAGAAGTGGACTGATGAAGAACCAAGTGGAAGAACTAGCCATCCATTAGTATAGTATAATAATCAATATCTGCATGTGACTGCAAATACATATAGTAGTCCCGGATACATAAGAATACAATGGCCATGAATATGCATGATATACAAAATGTGACATGTGTGGTCATCTCCACGTAAAATATATAATAGATCAGAATATCCATGATGAAGATAAACAATGAATCAAGATCTTCATAGAAGCTGAATATATCTGACATACATTGGAATCAAATCACGAGAGCTGAAATCTCATGAACACTGGAACGATCAAGGAGGTAGCATATGTGGAATGCCACCAAGCTGAAAAGTCTTCTACACAAATTGATACGAGTACATGTCCTACTATTCAAATAGAGGTGTTGAGGTCAAACATATTAGTCCATCGTCTAATTAACAGTCATTGATGTATACCGTTAATAGACCCGAGATCACCCACCGATAATGAAAATGGGAATCAAGGTACTAAAGTGCAATCTAACAAGTGTGAATAGATGTGTTGAGGTCAAACACTTGGAATTATCCATCAATTACGGGACATTGATGTATTCCCAAAAATTTCGATGGCGAGAGAACCTACCATTGATGACTGTAAGTCTCAAGGCACTCAAATGACTCTAGACTCCTATACCAGAATAAATGATCTAAAGTCGATGGGATGGAATCTGCTGAAAGGAGGGAATTGAGGCATCCCCCATCAACCAACACGAGGTACTCAGCAACGTTGTACAATGTGGAAGAACTTGAACAAGATGTGCATGAACCAGTAATAGTACCGGGAATGGTCAACATGCAAAGTCAAGAAAACTGAGGAATGGCTGACTCAGACTTCAACTTCCTTCGAACAAGAGCATAAAGGAAAATGGTGACTAAATGTAGGAAGCATGGACTCGATATGCAAACTGGGACATCTCTGTGACACAGGAGGCATCATTAGAGGCTCCATAAGGACTAGAAGCTTAACTGGTCGGTGGAGATAAACTCAGAGTAACAAGTACAACTCCTAAAGTCAAACTAATAAACCAACCAACGAATGTGATATACAATGCTCTGTTCGAAGGCGACATGACTTGACTGCTCCCAAAGATAACATCTTTTCCTGTCCGTATTTTTAGTTTTTTGATTTTTTTTTTACTTTTTTCAGATATTTTGAAAATCTTGAAAAAGAATAAAAGTGCTTTATAGTTACAAATCTTGGAGGAGATGAGTGTCAAGGGACAAGAAAACTAGTTCCAAGCAACATAACATACCTATACTCAATGCAAGGAAACATGTGTAGGATAACGACACTCGGGGGAAGGTCCCCTCTCGGTAAAAAATGGGGAATCAAGCTTCAAAAGATATGTAAAAAAGATTTGCTTGGACAGACATGAGACAAACTCGGGCTATATGGCTGATAATCAAAGTCAGGAAAGCTGACATAAGGCTCAATAAGGCAATCAAAACTCATGATAATGCAATTACACTAGACATATACCAGGGAGGCCCGGGGAAATGGTCAGCATAAAGTTCAAGAGGAGTATGCAGCTCTTGCTCAAGGACATGGCAGGACTCAAAAGGGACTCCCACAACCTAAAGGAGGCATCTCAGCATGGTCACCAAATGCAAACTAGGATCTAACTAGGGCACCCATGTATATGATAGCTCTACCATTCACACAATACCACTTCTAATAACAACAAGAAGGTCTCGTACATCATGGAATGGGTTTGTACCTAATGTTAAGATGAAATTATCATAAGGTCATGCAAAATGAAAGTGGATGTGAAATCCTAACCTATATGCCAGTTTAGACATGTTACCTGTAATAGGCACGAACAGATCAAAGTCTCAGCAAGCGTGTACAAAAGATGGACCCTACATGACAATAATATTAGTCCAAAACAGCTGGAAATAATCAGTAAAGATTCCAAACTATAGGCCACAAGGAGGATTGATCATGACAACTACATCCAAAGGAAATAGTGCGGTGGACAATGGGCCATAAAAAGGAATGTAAGGTGCAGACCCAACATTCACGTATCCACTATTGCCCCTATGAGGGTGAACACTAGTGTTAAGACTAGACGAAGGGAGTGATATGACCACTCTCAAATCCATAAACAAGGTAAGGGGTTGTAGTGCCCCCAAGTCCAAAACCAGGGTCAGCACTAGGACCAAGAACAGGTGACAGGATACTAGGCATGCTGAAAATAAAAGGATCCAAACTCAAGAGAGCATAAATATACTCAAGTAACCATGATCCCAAAGGGAAACTAGCGCACAAAGAGTAGACTCCCAAGAAATCTACAGCCAAAATGCAAGCAAGTCAAGGGGAGGATAAGTGAGCTCCCGAATGCAGTAGGTACGTATCGCCTAGGAGAGGAGAGACCCCCATACACGACAAGAGGAGGTACGTAACCAATTATAGTGGCCCTCAGCTTCAACACATATAGCGATTGTGTTATCCGACCCCTACCTGGATATGACACCTACAAAATAACCTCTGCAAGTGCCCCCTGTGATACCTAGGTAAGGAAACTAAGGCCACCTCAATATAACCAGTGCACAGGAGGACAGTCGCAGGCGGGATCGGCTGTAAGGGCAGGGTAGCAAAGCCCAAAACTCAAAAGATCCCCCAGATACGATATGATCCTGGAAATATCTTCGGTGCTCACAGAAAGTGATCATGGGTCATCCCAATCACAATCGCATGCACTGCCTTGTGCTTAACTCCCGTGTAAGAGGAGCATCCTAAGAAACACTAATTATATCAAGGGTTTCACTATCTCATCTGGACATACACCTAATTGTTGTGTTTAGTGGTCTTGGAGTATTGACTCAGAATGAACTATTCCAAGACCTTAAAACCTAATCTTGTTGATGCACCCTAAAAACAAAAGAGTGTAATTCATTTTATTAAGCGTTGGTTTTATTTGGCTTTGATTACTCAAAGGGTAATGGTCGTGCAACTTATGGTGTTATGACACAACATGAAGTGAAATGCACACCTAATGTTGGATAATAACTTCCAAATTCAATTTATTTCATAGCCAAAGCATTTATTTATACATTTACAATGACTCTTGGGATCACACATCCGAGAGTCTCTTCATATTCCTACTATGTACAATAACGTATAATCCTGACGGATTATATTCCAACAATCCCCCCCTTAATCCGAAGGGGTGTTAGTAAGTCCGAGCATGTTTCTGAATCTTTCAAACTTTTCTCGTCCAAGCGCTTTGGTGAAGATGTCTGCAACTTGATCATTTGTGGAACAATGTCGAAGATGGACTGTCTTGGCCTCTACATGATGTCGAATCAAATGATACATTGTGTTGATGTGTTTGGTTCGATCATGGAATCTAGGATTTTTAGCCAGCTTGATTGCAGAAGTATTGGCGATCAATAATGGAGTGGAGTTCTCTTGTTTTTCTTGCAAATCTTCAAGTATCTTCCTGAGCCATACTATTTCTTTCATTGCTTCAGCTGCAGCCACATATTCTGCTTCTGTTGTTGAATCTGCCGGAACTGACTGTTTGCGTGATCTCCATGAGACAACTGCTGATCCAAGACTCATAGTGTATCCAGAAGTTGATACTCCTGTCTCCTTATCGCCATCAAAATTTGAATCTGAGTACCCAATAAGTTTGAAGTCATCCACCTTAGAGTACTTGAGTCCAACGTCTTGAGTCCCCTTCAAGTATCTTAGAACTCTTTTTGTAGCTGACCAGTGTCCTTCACAAGGTTTATGCATGAACCTTGAAAGTATGCCAACAACATAAGAAATATCTGGTCTAGTTGTTGTAAGGTAGATAAGAATTCCTACAAGTTGTCGATACTTGGTTGCATCCTCAAATTCTTTTCCTTCGCTTGATGTGAGCTTAATTTTCCATTCCATTGGAGTAGAGATAGGGTTGCATTCTGTCATGCAAAATTTGTTTAGTAGTTCTCCAACATATTTTTTCTGGGATAGGAATATGTACTTAGGATGTTGAGTGACTTCAATTCCTAAGTAATAGTGGAGCTGTCCCATATCTATCATTTCAAAGATCTTTTTCAAATCTTTCTTTATGGATGCTATATAGTTCTCATTGTTCCCTGTCATCAAAAGATCATCTACGTACACCACAAGATACACAACAGATCTTCCAACTTTCTTTATAAATAGTGTTGCATCATCAAGATCAAAATGTTTGAAATTTAACTTTAAAATATGCTTGGTTAATTTTTCATACCATGCGCGAGGCGCTTGTTTTAGGCCATACAAAGATTTGACAAGCTTGCATACCTTTTGTTCTTTTCCTTTCACAACAAAGCCTTCTGGATGAGACATGAAGACATTATCTTTCAAGTCTCCATTCAAGAAAGCAGTCTTCACATCCATCTGATGAACTTTCCACCCATTCTGAGCAGCTAAAGAGAGTAAGGTACGGATGGTAGCCCATTTTGCTGTAGGAGAAAACGTTTCTTCATAGTCAATTCCTTCCTTCTGTGCATAGCCTTTTGCTACAAGCCTCTCTATGTGCTTGTCAAGTGAGTCATCTGATCTGTATTTGTTCTTGTACACCCACTTGCAGCCAATTGGTTTGGTTCCAACTGGAGGGTCAACTAGCTTCCAAGTTCCATTCTTCATGAGTGCATCATACTCATTCTGCATAGCTTCTTTCCACTCAACTCGAGTAGAATCTTCTTCAAAGGAAGTTGGTTCAAAGTTAGCAGATAAATTAAATTCACAATCAAATGATACATCCATGTCATCACCTGAATTATCTGCTTCTCCTCCATCTTCATCTCTTTTTGAACTTCTCGTTCCCGTCTTTCCAACTTCATCTGGATGGACACTTTCAAGTGTTTTTGTGGCCCATTTAGGAATCTTCCGTGATGGTCCTGGTTGATCAGCTGGTGGTGCTTCATCATTGATTGAGAGTCTTCCAATTCTCTCAATCACATCATCCAGTTGAATCTCTTGTTCAGGTGAAGTAGCAGGAACTTCTTCTTGTGGGGGAGTTGGTGCTTCATATGGAAAGTCCAAAGGTTGATCCAGAATAGGAATCCCCCCTTCAAGGTTTGGAATTTCATATTCATTTTCATAATATTAATTTGGATGAGGATATTTTTCCAAATGATCAAGCTGTCTCTCAATGGACTGGTCATTTTTATTAGTTTCAAGAAAAATGACATCTCTGGAAATAACAAACTTCTTGTTTACCTCATCATACAGACGGTATGCCTTGAAGTTTTCTTCGTACCCCAGGAAAATGCATTGTTTGCTTCGAGCACCAAGCTTGTTTCTTTGCTCCTTTGGAATCAAGGCATAACAGGTGGAACCAAAAACTCTGAGATGCCTGACTGAAGGGAGATGGCCAAACCACATTTCATGTGGAGTCTTGTTATCAAGAGCATTTGAGGGACTTCTGTTTCTCAAATAGGCTGCACATTTCACTACATCACCCCAAAACATTAGTTTTATATTCTTAAAAAACATTATTGAGCGTACCATATTCATTATGGTTCTGTTCATTCTTTTTGCTACACCGTTTTGTTGAGGATTGTAGGGAACTGTAGTCTGATGTGCAATTCCATGTTGGCGAAGATAATCTTCAAAAGCATTTGAAGTGTATTCTTTCCCATTGTCAGTACGAAGTGTACCAATTTTAGATTGTGCTTGTTTTTCTATCAATGCATGAAAGCCCTTGAATGTTTGAAATGCTTCTGATTTTGTCTTTAATGAGTAAATCCAGCACATTCTTGAGTAGTCATCAACAAAGGTCATAAAATACTTATTCCCATTGGCAGAAGGAGTTGGAATTGGGCCACATAAATCAGAATGCACTAATTCTAATTTCCTACTTGCTCTGAAATTAGATTCATGGAATGGCAGCTTACTGTGTTTCCCTAATATACATGCATCACATTTTCTCTTCTCTTTGGGAATGGTGGGCAAACGAAATACACCATTATTTCTCAACAAACGAAGACTGTTATAATTAACATGACCAAATCTTGCATGCCACAATAAACTTGATGACAAATTACCTTCTCCATGCTAAGAGAGGGAGGCATAGTTCTGAACCCTTGCAGATGAACCCTTTAGCTTCAGCAGCTTCCCATCTTCGTATCCAGTCATGATGACTTGGTTGTCAGAGGA
>LPNX010954778.1:973432-1124270 GCA_001517045.1 Pseudotsuga menziesii
CAGTCTTTCCACAATGCTTGCACTGCAAATCTGATCTTTTACTGGAGTTGTTTCTACCTCCTCTACCTCTGAAGTTTCTTCTTCCTCTGCCTCTCTTGCTGCTTTCTCCTTTGGGGTGATCTTTGGAATGGTCTTTGGTGTGGTTCTTTGCTTTTTGAGAAAAGCAAAGTGATTCTCCAGAATGCTCGGTTGTCTTCTTACCAAAGGCTTTCTCTCTGTCAGCTATCTTCTCTACTAGGGTGTCAAATGTCAGTGATTTGAACTTGTCACTTGCTTGCAACGACTCAAGATAGTTGGAGTGAGAAGGATACAAATATTTTACAAATGCTGCAAGGGGAAGATCTGGTTTCATACCAGAGGCTTGAATCTTGTGCATGATAGCTTTGATTTCAGAGGCAACTAACATGGGATCATTGTCTTTTACTTCTAAACTGAATAGTTTTAACATTAGTTGAATGACTTCCATTTCAAAGTGTGAATCATACGGATCTTTTAACGTTTTTAGTGCTTCAAAACATGATTTTGTAGGCAATATGTGCTGGCTCTCCTCTTCACTGACTGTGGCAGTGATTACCGCTAAAGCTTTCTTGTCTTTTGTTCTCCAAATGGCCTTCTCTTTCTCGGATTCTGGAGGTCATGGGTCTCTGGTTATGGGCTTTACAGCTTCTGTCTCTATTGTGGTGCCTTCGCAAATGCCGTCCCAAAGGTCATTGTAGATGAAGGCAGATTTGATCTTCCTCCACCATTCTGGATAAGTGTCTTTGCCAGTGAGAGTGGCACCAACTACAAATGCTATAGATTGCATCTTTTGCAACTGCTAGTGTAATTTACAATAATGAACTTAATATGACAAAGAGAATGAGATAATAGAAAAACAATAACCTTGCAGGTCTATAGTCTCTGCCAAGGTGATTTACAATCTTAATATCTCAACTTCAAGTTTTAAAGTGATACAATGATAGTATCATTGACCAAGAACGCAGCTTCAGTTCACAGCTTCAGAAGATAGAAATTAGAACGCAGCCTTCAGGGTCTTCATGCAATTGGTAATGGCGTGAATATTCCGCCAACAATATTCATAGTACAATAGCTTAGCCAAAGAGATTCTATAAATATTTATCAAACAAACAAACAAAAGAACTCTGCACAGGCTCGTTTGTTAAACTCCAGAAAACTATAACTTTGATTATCCATATTTATCTCACTGCGCATTGGCTTTTAGTCTAGAAATATCTAGGAAGACATAAATGAACCTTTGTAGTGGACCACACAACATGATAATCAGTTACTTTGACTGACTAGGTACCCGTATGGACTCTTTATGCTGTCACTAGAAACTTATTCTCATGTACTGGTCAAAGTTTCAAGCTCAAATCACGACCTCAAATTGAAAGGAGAAAACTCAACAGTCCCATACATTCAAAATCAAAGCTTCAATACAAAAGTCACGGGCCTCTTCAATACGCAGCAACCATATCGTACATATGAAAATATTTGTAGACTTTCCAAAAAAACTCCACGCACAAGAATTAGGGCAAAAATTAGGTTTTATGCACTTCCAACGGTCACAAGCAATACATAAAAAAATTATGCAACTTATTACCTTCACGCAGTTGAAGAATGGTGTGAGTTTTCAGCAAGTTCTCTTCAGCCTTTGCAAATCCTTCAACAAGCCATGCAAATGCAATGTGTAGAATGAAAAACAGGGTATGCTACCACGTGAAGTGCAAAATGTTTCCTTCAAATGTAAGTGTAATCATTCCTATATGAAAATTTGACTATAATAACTAAGCAAACCTAATGCAAGTACCATGCCAATGCAAAAATTCAAGCAATTCATAACTATGCAAAAAGAAAAATATTTTTGTATTTTTGAATTAAATGAGACATGAAAGAAAAAAGATGACTCTACAACCCTCAGAATCTACAACCACTCACAAAAAACAACCAAGCAAAGCACCAAGGTAAAAGAGACCTAATGCACTAATCTCAAAACAAAAAGTAGAAAATGAATGATAAGAAAATTTCTAAAAATCAAACTAAAAATAGTCTCTGGTTAGAAATAGAGGGTGTATATAGACTCCATAAGAATCCAAGAAGACTCAACAATCATCCAAACTCACCCAACGACACTTAATCCCCCCACTAGGGCTCAAAATCAAGGCATACACGACTGTTCTCAGTAAACTAGCGTACATACGTGACTGCTCAAGGAAAACCTGCGTGTATACGCCACTGTGAAAGCTAAACCCATGTACAAGAAGAAAAAGGAAGAAAAATAGGGAAAACAGACAAGCTAAGACAAATTTTACTCCTTCAGGACCCTAATGGGAAACCATTCCCCCAGACCCGAAACAGAAACAAAGAAATCAGAGCAATTCAAGTACATTGAATACCAAAAACCCCCAAAGAGAAACAACTAGGAACCTCCCTAGTATGGTCACCAATTCTGTTACGGAGAGAAACTTCCTATGGCTTGGGATGTACCACAACAGACAGCTACACATGAGAAATCAATCCCTTCCCAATATGCAAGAGAAACCAAACATCTAAAACTAAGGGACCTCAAATCATACCTTGTTCTGGATGGTTGAAGTAGATCCCTGTTGAGCTTTTTCCAATCCCGCTTGCGCTAGCAATTTGATCTCAACAACAGAAAACAAGACAAGCATGCTATATAATATGGCGTTAGCTCTACTAGTCTAGCATATATAATCAACAATGTATAAGAAATTAAACATATCCATGGATTCAATATTCATTCAAATGCACATTATTGGACATGAAAAGATATTTCTATTAATCAAATAAGAGATTACACAAGTGACAACCTCTGTCAGCACGTCTATGAACCGGAGAAGCTGAGTCCTCCACCTGGGCCTCCACCACCTCAATCCTCCATCTCTCGATAGCAAGCTCACAAATAAAGGCAAGATTGGGAAGAACATAAAGTGCTCCAAAGGGACAAAGGGATGCAAACTCAAGTATATGCAAGCTATGGCAACAATGGACTTCAGTTTCATTGCTCTTCAATTCCTCCTCTTCAATGTATCCAAGGGGTTCCTTATATAGCACTACAAATGGGTAATGGAGGGTCAAATCCGAGTGATCTCGAGGCATATGGAAGGCCAAGATTCAAGTGGTTCAGACACACCTGAAGGAAAACTCCAAAAGTATTTGGATTTATGCACACATCCCGATGTATGTGGGTTTGAGGTCAAAAGTCGTGTGTACACACGAGTATGGGATAAAAAGTCGCGTACATCAACAAATAGGTGTTTTTAGGGATGAACTTGGAAACATCAAAGTATAATATCAGTCCATCGGGTCTAAAGAGTCTGCAGAGGGACATGGAAGGCCATAAACATGTGATCAACCATGTGTGGTAAAATCATCTATAACAATATTTGCCAAGATTTTACAATACATTATAATTCAGTGAAAGATTCACCAATATTTTACAATATTCTATAGTATAATGAAATATTTGCCAAAAAATTATATATACATATTATATTATTGATAAAATAGCCTTCAATTTTTCCTATATATTAGGGAGATTCGCCCATTTATTATACATATAAATTTCGGGGGTGTTCTTAAAATTATCCCTCATTGTGTGCCCGTCGTGCTGCAAGTTATACCTCCTCTTCAGCTTTGCTTCCATCTTTTTATCATTATCCTTTCCTTAGAAACAATGTGATGGTTCGGGCCCCTCCTTAGGCAGCCTTGTGATCTCTCAAATGAGTGCGATGATGACTGGTACCGGCTAGTCAAACCACATAAAGCCTGCATGGAAGCACGCTAAGAGCTGCTTCGCGCATGCATTGGATTTCTCCAACCACCCAAAATGTGGCATATTGATGAGGACTAGTAGCCCCGATCTCTCCAAACCCCACGCCCAGTCATGTGGAGTGTGCTCTACTGGGCTGCTGCCTGCTTTTGTTGCTAGTACAAATGGGTCTATGGTGATCTCCATTGATGCGAGCATGTCATGATATTCATACTTCATTCTCATAATAGAGGGAACGATATGCATGTTGCATTGCATGCCCTGTGGTATTGTTGGCATCTTGATCGGGTACTTATGGTTCTTCATGATTTTCCTCGACTTTGCATCAGGTCGGCACGGTGGAACATAGCCAAGGATATTCATAATGGAAACCCTTGTTCATGCTATGGAGTCCTCGACCCCTGATGTTGACGGTCCCGTTTGTGCAACCGCCTCTTCCTGTGTTCGTGTAGAATTTCTAGTTGTCTATTTCTTCTGTACTGGGGATTTAGGCTATTGTGCCCCTCTCTTCTTCTTAGGAACTAATGAAGAACCCACCAGCATGATAGCTACTTCTTCCTCAATTGGCACCCCGATAATTGGCAAGTATCTCCCACTTGAACTCTCTACTTGTATTGGCTCACTCGACATTTCGTACACCGTCCCACAAGTTCACAATGCGGAACCTCAACCTCACTCTGCTTTGCAATTCAAATGCACAATGCAACACAACACTCCACAAAAATTCTACAACACAGGAGACAACTCAAGATTTCAACATTGTAAATTCATACCACAACCCTCCCCTTCTTATAGCGTCAGGTCGACCTCTTTAGCATTACAATCTCTTAATCATTAAGACCAAATCCTTCATTAACCACCCAAATCCATCGCCGATATTCCCAATCCAATGATCGGATCCACCATTAATGTGCATCCCATCCAATGGTGTTGTTAATTAACTATTTTAACTACTGTATTTATTTCTGATTTGACTTTGTCATGGCCCTTCGACCATCACAACATGACTCCCTAACTGCAACACTAAATATTCTACTTGCGTAGCCACTTCCTCCTAGTGCACCATCCTCTTAACTATCATCTTATGCAAAAACAAAAAGTGCTGTTTTTTTTACTTACACGGTGCCTCAATCATATCGCATCACAGGGCTCGTCGTGTAGGGATTCAACCTACTTTCATTCACTAGCTTAGGTAGCATCACACCATCTAGTTTTTGCAGTTGTACTACGCCTCCTACAATAATGGAATTGATAACATATCAACCTAACCAATGCATCTGCAACTTACATGGATGTTTGACGAACTTGTTGTCATACATCAATATCAGGTCTCCTTGATGAAAGTGTGTGTTCTTGATATGTCGATCCTTCCAAGGTTTGTGTCAATCCTTCTCAACGTGCTGGTGAAAACCTACAACAAAGCGGTCTTCCTCTAGCTACACCAACTACGCTAGGCGTTCTTCTAATGATCCTTCATCGTCCATTCCTATAGCTATTGTAATGCAAAAACTTAGAACAATGTACTCCATTGGCATGAACGCCTCTTTCCCATACACCAACTTGAATGGTATATGTCCTATCAATCTTTTGCAAGTGGTGTGATATGCCCACAAGACTGCTGGAATCTTCAAATCCCCGTCATCATGATTTGCATTACATACCTTTGCGAGTGCATGATCAAACACCTTGTCGAATGCCTCAACTGTCCCATTTTCTTATGGATGATATGGGGTACTCTTCTTATGTTGTATCTGAAGTTCCTTTGTCAATGCGCTGAAAGTGCGATTGATGAAGTGACTCCCTTGATCGCTCATCAATATCTTTGGAAATCTAAACCGAGTAATGACATTGTCAAACAAGAACCTCGCAGCATTGCAATCTACCATGGGTGCATCCTCTGCCCATCTGTTCAGATAATCCATTGCTGTAATGATATACCTTGTACCAGTTCCCTTTCCAGGTGGGTTGATTGGTCCCACGAAGTCCACAACCTATTTGTCAAATGGCTGCAGCGTCACCTAAGGTACTAAGGGAATCTCATCGCTTTGTGAAGGCTTCCCAGTCCTTTGAGAAATGTGGCAAGTCCGTGCATAGTCTGCTGCAACACCATTGAGAGCTGGCCACCAAAGTAGCGGGACTTCCATAGTCTCCACCTGCAACACTCCCATGCTTTTCTGCCAATACCCGCCCCTGTTCATGTGGTAGGACACATCGCCGTAAGATCCCATATGGTCCTAGGTTATAGAGTTCTCTAGTGATCAACTGGAAATCCGTGGCTAGAAAAACCAATTGCTTCTTATGACTTGTGGTAAGCCCTTCTGGTGCTGTTTTCGTCACAAAAAAGAACTATTTTCTCATAGTAGTCGTCAACCATCTCGACACTGAATAGTTGTGGATTTGACAACCCATCTTAAATGTTTGTCGGTTCTTCACCTGTCTCAATTCGTGATAAGAGACCTAGGCCTTCATTCAAGCGACCTGGCTTCACAATTATCTCAAAATCAAAATCCTGGAAGAGAAGTAGTCAACGACATATATTCCCCCCCAACACAGGATTATTCACCAAATATTTCAAAGCAGACTGATCTGTAAACATATTGAAGTGACCTCCCAACAGGTAGTGTCGAAACTTTTGCAGTGCATATACCATCGCCAATCCTTCCCTCTATGTCATAATGTAATTCTTCTCCATAGATAACAGATTTTGACTAGAGAAAGCGATCAGGTAATCAATATCACCTTCACCTAGTTGAGCCAGCACCACTCCCATCACAATTGACAATGCATCAACATGAACATGCAACTCCTTCTTCCAATCAGGGAAATCCAGTATTGGTGCAGAAGCCATCTTGCCTTTAATGTGCCAAAACTTCCTTGACATTCATGACTCCATACAAATACCGCATCCTTTTTAGAAACCTCTCCATAGAGGATGTGATCGCAGCATAGCCCCTGATGAACTTGCGATAGTATCCTATGTGTCCTAGTGTTATAGTTGATTTTACCACACATGGTGGATCACACTTTTATGGCCTTCCTTGTCCCTCTGTAGACTCCTTAGACCCCATGGACCATTTTTGTACCTTTGATGTTTCCAAGATCATCCCTAAAAACATGCAAACGCGACTTTTAATCCCTTTCTCGCGTATATATGCGGATTTGACCCTTAAACCTGTGTACATCGGGATGTGTGCAAAATTCCAAATGATTTTGGATTTTTCCTTGATGTGGATCTAAGTCACTTGTCTCTTGGCCTTACATATGCCTTGAGATCGCTCGGATTTGACCTTCCATTACCCCATTGAAGAGCTATATAAGGAATCCTTTGGATACATTGAAGGGAGAGGAATTGAAGAGCTAGAAAACTATAGTCCATTGTTGCTAGAGCTTATACTTGAGTCTACATCCCTTTGTCCCTTGCAGCACTTTATGTTCTTCCCAATATTTCCTTTTGCTTGTGAGCTTGCTATCGAGAGATGGAGGATTGAAGTGGTGGAGGTCCAAGTGGGGGACTCAGTTTCTCTGATCCACAGATGCGCCGACAGAGGTTGTCACTATTGTAATCTTTGTTTTATATCAATAGAAATATCTTTTCCTATCGCATACATCCGTCACATGTGATGCAGGAAGTCCCGTCGATCAACACCAAGCCCCGGGATAGGAATGTTCAAGTTCCCTCGACTGCGATCAATGCAGAAAAGGAAGAAGTGAACCAACTACTGCGGTCAATCCAGAGCATTGCTCTGGATCTAAACAAGTTACCAACTCAAGTACTGGTGGAGCTACAACACATGCCCACCCAGGAATTGGTGGATAGACAGAAGGAGCTGACTGACGAATACGTACAGTGTCATAGCATAGCCTAGAAGTTGCAGAAAGAAGCAGAGGAGCCACATCAGGTCAGGGTGCAGCTGGCAGAGGAGAAGGTACGAGAAATAGATACATTGAAGGTGGCATAGGCTGTGCTGCAACACTAGGCTACCGAAGAAATTATTGAGCTGAAGAAGGTGCAAGACCGCCTTATTGTTGAACAAGCACAATTGTGTGCAAGATGCGGTGAGCTCGAGCAAGTCGTTGATGAGGCTTGTCAATATATTTTTGAGAGCACGGCCGATCTTACCAAAGTCGCTAAGGCCAAGCGACTTGGGGAAACCATTTTCAAGCTCCAGGACATCAACATGTTTCTCAATGCCCTGGTCCATCCAGAGACGCCCCCAGAGTAGGTTTCTGAATGGAAGACTTCCCTTCAAGAGATAGTAGCTTAATTTGAAACCATGGAGCAAGAGGCCAAGACAATCATGGAGGCAATGATGCAGTTTTGGAAAAGCGTTTTCCAAGATGAGCAGCTCAACTAGCTGACCATGTAGGCATAAGAGGCTGAAGGACAACTGACGACATTGAAGACAGCGCTGCAAGCACTACCGCTCATGGTACAGATCACGCGGTTTAAGGAATTGAAGGACCTGCAGCAAAGAGCTGCCCGCACCCAAGAAATCCAACAAAAGTGTCGCGCCTAGTTGGATGAGTTCCAAGAAATTAGTGGGCAGTTGGCCATCAAAGTAGTCGCAACACTGCAAGTGGTGCAAGAAAATCGGTAGATGGTCAATGGAAAGGCTGGGGCAGCCCACCATGTGCAATAGGATTTGAGTAATTGTCAAAGTGCTACTGACAAAGTCCAGATCCAGGTTCGTGAGATCGCGCAGAATTTTGAAGATTTCAAGGCGCAGATGTCGACATATACCCTGTCAACCTGACGTGGCTCGGGGACGAGCCACAAGACTGTGTTGGGGGCCTGTTGGAAGGGAGTTTTGTAAGTGAGTTACGCAGCATCATGGCAGCTGCGCAAGCTCATGCATCACCGCGCAAGGCCAGATCAATGCGACGGGCGAAAAGATAACCATTTTTGAATATTTAATATATTATTTGACCAAGTTTTGTGGACATAAGTCATTAGTGGTTAAAAGTTAGTTAGAAGTGGACCTTTGATGTAAAGGCGCAAGCCTATATATAGAGATTCTTTTGCAATTGAAAGATATACCCATATAGCAATAAACACAAGAGATTCATCTGTTTTATCTGCAATCTGTCTGAGTTTTGGGATGTAATTGGTCTCCTGCTGTGGAGAAGAATTATCTGTTTTGGATCTATTGTGCAAAATGAATATGACATGATGATTGTTGCATAAATATTGTCTTTGTCTTACTGTTTTCTTTGCTACGATATCAATGAGAAGTGTGTCAAATCTGTTATGATGATGCTGTGATCTATTATGTTGTCTTTCGGTTATGATTTATTGATGATGTTGTGATCTATTACATTTTTGTTATGATGTTGTTGCGATCTCTTCCAATTCTGTCACATTTATGATAAATGATGGTTAAAGTTGTTTCATATTGCTGTGACAAATGAATGATGCGATTTGTCAGATCTGTAGCAATAAAGATAGATTATGATCATTGTCTTAGTTCTGTAATATGATATTTATGCTGCTTTACCCATCAGATACTATATCTTCCCTTCTCACTGTCGAAAACTTGGTTTCGAGAGCTCTCCCTTGAACATCTCAGGTGAGACTTCGTTCGCTCTGCGGATGTTGCTTGGAAAGGGTAAACCCTGTCTGGGTCGGTGCTCAGGGAGATCACACTGGTTAGGCATCGACAAAGTGAGAACCCCTATCGACAAGGATTTGTTGGTGGGTTTTCACCAACATAGAGTCTCAAACGGACTTCATCCAGTTGAAACATGGAAGTGATTGTTAGACGCAAATTCTACCAAATGCAAGTAATCTTCCCACTACCTACTTTATCCATTGCGTACATTTGAAGCATGTCTTCTAAAATTTGATTTAATCTTTCATTTTTTTCGTCAATCTCAGGATGATATGCAGTGCTAAACTTTAATTGTGTACATAATCCCTTAAATAAATCCTTCCAAAAGTTTCTTGTGAATTTTTCATCTCTGTCTGAGATTACTATCTTAGGTACACCGTGCAACTTGAAGTTTTCTTTCATAAATATATCAGCAATGTTAATGACCTTATATGTATACTTTACCAGAATAAAGTGAGTTTCCTTACTTAGTTTATCTACTACAACCATGATTGAGTTGTGTTGTTTAACATTATTAGGTAAGTCAGTTATGAAATCCATGCCGATAATTTCCCATTGCCATTCTGGAACAGGTAATGGTTGTAATAATCATGTTGGATGTTGGTGTTCAGCTTTTACCTGTTGACATTCACTAGAGCGTGCTAAATATTCTTCTACTTCCTTTTGCATATTAGGCCAAAATAAATCCTTCCTTGTCATGGTAATCATTTTCTGATATCTAGGATGTCCTGAATAAGGTCTTTTATGTAATTCTTCCATAATAATTAATTGAATATCCATTGAATTTGGTATATATAAACTTATTTTGTGTAATAATAACCCTCTTACATTCAAACTAAGATATGTTTTTACTTATTTCATTTGATTTTATGCAGTCTTTTCTTTTAGTATTTTATAATTCATACTTGTCGCTTGCATACATCAAATTTGCATGACATCTTAAGGCGTTTGCAACTTTAATATCTTTTCCTTTTATATATTTTATTTCAAAATCTTTTTTTCTTAGAAAAGATAACCACCTAGCATGTCTAGAATTAACATTATGTTGATCAAATATGTATTTTAAACCTATATTATCATACATTAATAAGAATCTCCTTCCGATGAGATAGTGTCGCCACATTTTGAGCGCATGAATGATAGTATCTAACTCTAGGTCATTAGTAGTGTAACACTTTGCACGTTCCTTTAGCTTCCTAGACTCATAGGCTATGACATAGTTTTCTTGAATTAGTACTCCACCTAGACCTTCCGTGCATGCATCAGTACATACAACAAAATACTTAAATGGATCAACAATTTTTAAAATAGGGGTTGTGGTTAACAAGTGTTTTAATTTATTAAAACTCTCAGTACATTTTTTCGTTTTAATCAAATTTCTTACCTTTCTTTTGTAATGAAGTTATATGATATGCTATCTTAGAAAATCCTTCAACGATTTTTCGATAGTATCCAGTAATCCCCATGAATGATCTTATATCGGTTACATTCTTTGGAACATACCATTTGGTGATAGCTTTAAATTTATCGGGATCAACTAATATCCCATCCTTAGACACCACATGTCCTAGATATTGTATTTTGTCCTTGAAGAAGTCACACTAGCTAAACTTAGTAAATAGTTGTTGTTCCCTTAATACTTGTAAGATATTTTTAAGTATTCTTCGTGCTCTTTTTTATTTTTAGAATATATTAATATGTCATCGATAAAGACGACTAGTACGAATTTATCTAAGCATTTACTTAATATACTATTCATTAAACACATAAAATATGTCGGGGAATTTGTTAACCCAAAGGGCATTACGACAAACTCATAATGACTGTATATGTTTATAAAAGCAGTTTTAAAGATGTCCTCGTCCTTGATCCGTACTTGATGGTATCCAGATCTTAAATCTATTTTTGAAAATACCATTCCCCCTCGAAACTGGTCGAATAAATCGTCAATCTAAGGCAAAGGGTATTTATTTTTAATTGTCATTTTGTTTAATTGACTATAATCTATACATAATCTTAGAGTGCCATCTTTTTTCTTTACAAATAAAAACAATGCTCCCCAAGGGGAAACACTGCCCGTTGAATGTATTTTTTATTGATTAACTCTTGTATTTGTGATTTTAATTCAGTAAGCTCTACTATATTCATCCGATAAGGAGCCTTTGATGCTAATACCGCCCCTGGTATCAAATCAATCGTAAAATCTATATCTTTTTTCGGAGGTAGTCTAAGAATATCTTTTAGAAATATATCCTTAAAATCTTCTAAAATTGGTATATCTTATATTTTAAGTTGATTATTTTTCTCTTTGTCATACATTACGTAAACTGCAAAAAATTTGCATCCCTTACGAACATACCTTTTCATTTGTAAGGATGATATTTCTCTTATGGAAACTTTCCTAGGAATTCCTTTTACAACAATGGTATTACCTTTATCATCCAAACATCAGAATGTTTTATCATAGAAGTTTAAAATAAATCTATGTCTCTCTAACCATTCAATTCCTATCAGTAGATCATACGATCCGAGAGGTAAAATATTTAAATCAGCATGTGTTTTTAAGCCATTCATAATAAAATCATACTTTTTCACGAAGCTAGTGACCTTTTGCTTTGTGCCTGTAGCAAGTTGAACTAACCAAGATTTTTCAAACTTATCTTCTTGTAACTTATACAGTTCTACAATTATGGGCAATACATAACTTAAACTTGCACCTAGATCAATCAATATAGAAATGGATTTGTCTTTTATCATACCTTTGATTTCGACCATAGATGTTTGATGATCTGCTTTCTTATTCTCCAATGTTGCACTAATTTTGGGCATGCTTCTTACTATATCCCCATTGTAGTAGCTTCTTGAATTGAATGGACATTATTAATATTTTTCTTTCCTATGGGGCAATATTTAAAGTAATGTGGTTCACCACATTCCCATCATTTTAGTTGTTCCCTTTGTGTAGTATTTTTATTAAAGGCAATGGGTGTTTCTCTTTCTTTTACTATTGCAGGATTCTGCCGTTTATAATTTTTACGATTATTCCCTTGGTATCTCCAATAATTATTCCCAGTGTTCTTATAAGCTTAGTTCCTTTCTTTTTCTGTTCAAAGTTGTCACATTTTTTTCCAGTTAGGTATGTTCTCTCGTTTTCTTTTATTTTGATCATAGCAGGAGTTTTCTTTTCTCATTTCCTCTTCCATGTTTTCAAATTATCATATTTGATTCTCTCTTTGAACATAAGAGGTAAACAACTGAGAAAAGGTTGTATTTTTTGTTTCTCAGCAATAATATAAAGCACATAATGTAATAAAATTAAGAATTTGTTGCAAAGTTCTTTCATAGTCATGGCACCTAATCGTAATTCATAGAATTCTTTAGCTTTTTCCTCGTAATATTGTTTTGATAAATATTTTTGTTTGAAATATTTCTTAAAGGCTTTCCAAGTTACATAAATTTATTTAATGTCTTTTACCTTCTTTATGTTTTACCACCTGATATCAGCTTTTTTTGTCAAGTTATAAATTCCCATTTTTTACTTTAATTCGTCATAATAGTTATAAATCTGAAGTACTTTTTCATTCAAGATAGCCAAATTTTTGCTTCTTCTCCTTTTCCGATTTCTCCATTAAACATAGGAGGTTTGATATTTTTTAAATTCACCAAAAATTTATTCATACGGTTTGTATTTCTTTTTATTCTCGTTACTATCACTACTTTCACTAGAATCTTTATATTTTTCATTAAATTATGTTTAGTTGATTTTTCACTTGAAGATTCAGTCTCATGTTTAGAAAATTCCAGTTTTATTACCTTGCATTTATCAGGTGTAGTTCTTGCCATATTTAATTTAGGTTCGTTATTTTTTTTCTTTTTCATTACTATGTAGTTTAGTCATCAGAACATTATTTACCTCTTCCTATGCTTTTAGAGTGCGTCTAGTTATCTTCCTTAACTCATTGTAGTTTTGCTCTTAAATTTGTTATTGTTTGTAGGATTTCAGTTGGGTTATCATTCCTACTTTCATTCAAATTTACCTAGATTTCACTGTCTATAATGTTACCTTCTTCATTGTTTATTGGATCCTTAGGACGTGATTCTTATTTAGAAGACATTCCTCCATATGCCATGATTCATGCAAACAAGGTTATTCTTCTCTTCCCATTTGTAAAGAGAGTCAAACCATAACAAATACAGTTAGTTTTCTGTTTTTATCAATTGGAGTGTTGGGAATTTTCAGGCCAAGTGTTGAAACCATGCTCTGATACCATTATGTCACTTATCCTTAATTTAAATAAAAAATTTATAAATACTTGTCGTAACATGCCATTTACTTGTTTCCATAGTTAAGATTTAAACTCTTTATTGGTTTGACGACAGGGTGTGTCTTCCGCTTGGCGTTGTCTCCATTTATAGTGACAACTTGGTCACAACCACACCAAGGTTATGTTTAAGTCATTGAGTTTATTAACATAATGGTTTGTTTTATCTAGGACATAAACCTAGACCTTAGGGCTTAGTCCTAAATACACTTGTTAAGAATAACATGCATATGATTTAAACTTATGTTATTCTTCGTATGAGTTGGGAAAATGTGGGTATATAAATGTTTATTTAACTCTATGGTAGCTATGTAAGTGATAGAGGAAGGTTGTATGGTGGCCATGCTATAAGATTAATCCATGGTTTTAGTTCGCGGCCTTGGGAGGAACATGGTGGTTGACACTTGTGATCGTGCAGGTTTTTAAGGAGGCTTTTAAATCTATGTTTAAGTTTGGGTCTTAACCTAGCTGTGAATTAACAGCGCAAACAAACACATTAACTGACCATTGTATTTTTCAAGGGAAGGAATGATCCTATCCCTCCAGTTGTCCATGATCTGGTGCTTTGTCAATAAAAATGTTCTAGTAGTTTTTTTACACTGCATTCAATTTGTCTTGAGGGTGTCTGTCTGCATAATGTTATTGGTTTGATGGTAGTTTTTCTCGGTTGTTCCATGGCTGGGTTGCGACCATGTTTAAGCCTCAGGGTTTGCCATACCTTAGTTTGATTTGACTCTGCGATTATCAAGTTGTTTAAAGGCTTACCGTTAAGGTTTAATGGATGCGTTGTTTCTTTTAACAATCTCAGCCAACCCTTTGCTCATCATATGGATGAAAGAAACACAGTTGCTTGCCTTCAAAAATAGGCAGAATCTTCTCATGCCTGCAATGTATTTTTATTTACAGGTAAACAGTTAAACCTTAGTTTTTACTTCCTTTAATACATGTGATTCTAGTTTTTAAACGAATCTTCCTCATTTTGTTTGTGTAAGGCATAGGATGCGAAGGTAACCAGGAGTAGTAAACCCTTGGCCCTCTACGCAAGTAATGAAGGTAAGAAATATTCTAATTTATGAGTACTGGTTAAAGAAAAGAACATATTTCGTTTTTAGGATTAAGAAGGGTTTTAATCTCCATACGTTGTTTTGGAAGGCATAGCTAGGGTGCCCATGAATGGGTGCCAAAGATGTTGGGAAATTATGAATGACATTGCCTCATCAATCCAAGTCATCCCTTAAGGTAAAAATCACATATTACAAGTTTTAAGGTTTGTGTACAGTTGTTTGAACTCGATAATGTAGTGGTTTTCTTCCTTTATACACAAATAAAAGAGGATACAGGCCACACAAAGGTGGCGACAGGGTTAACTCCTCTCAGGGGATGTCCTTCTTAGCCTTGAGGTGAGAATCCTCAACCCTTACTTTGTTTCATAAATAGTTTTATAACAAGTTAAATGTTAAGCACTAACACGTGTGCTTTGTGTGCATGCAACCACAACGTAGCCTTCTTGATTGTGCACTGGATCTTTGCAACAACCTTGAGGTAAGACTCTTTTAGATTTTAGTTCGGTTGTCCAGGGTTACTTTGAATTCAATAAAAAAGGGAAGAGAGAGGAGAGGCTTCATAGCATCTAATTATTTAGATAAGTTTGTGTGTTCGTAGTTGGATCTGCTCTTCATTTTGGGGAAAACTTGGGGGTGATTATTGGTTCAATGATTGGCATATTTCCATCAGAAACTTTTCAATTGTAATTTGGTTAATACAATATTTGAATGTGATTCGATTTAGGAACAATCAATCTTTAACTCTTGCTTGATTTATTCTTATTATTTTCCTTGGATGATTAATGAGATGTCTGTCAAGCATGTCTTTTAATTTAATAATTACCTAGATCTGTATATTTTTGGGTATGTATACTTGAAATAAAGATTGAGCATTTCTATTTGATTGTCGGATGTGATACTGATTTAGTGGGTAGTATTACTCCGTTTTTAACTCAATTTAATTATCGTTGAGTTTGGAAACTCGTATCTGTGAGCTGAGCATTGATAATTAGCTTGTTAATTGAATGCTTTGTTCGTAGTGTTTTGATTGAACGTGATCCCTTGGTTCATTTTTAATTAATTACTATCCTTAGATCTGTCCCAATCTGGGTATGGAAACCCAAAGCAGAGACTAGGTTTAATGTATGTGTTTTTAACTTAAACATAGATCAACTCTATGTGGAAGTCTTCAAATCATAGAGGAACAGTTGGTTTACTTCGCTTATATCTGTGGAAATTGAACCCAAGAGATAGAACAATTGCACTCACAAAATTGCTAATCAAACATGCAAAATTCACACCAAAGGAGATTGAAATAGGAGCATAACACTAATCTGTATTCAATAAGTGTGCAATAGCCAACCTTGTGAAGTAATAGGCTGCTGCAATATATCATTACATGAGAGAATCGAATTCATAAAGATGGCATTCAAAATATTCAAAAAGTAGGCTTACTAAATCTAGTCAAATCCCCCATAGGTACATAAAGCAGTTTCTAAATCTATGAAGATGCTCACGAATTTGCTAAGTCAAGTGGGAAAGATAAAGAGGGATGGAAAGACAAATCATACATGCTTTTAATTGGAGAAAAGGAGGGAGGATGATGTGGGAAAAAAACAAGTCAACTACACCTAGTCTAGCTTTTCCTTTTGCCTTAAATCAGAATAAAACAAGGCAGCTTTTCAGAAAAAGCAAATATGCACTTTGGAGGATCTGGAATAAATCAGACATGCTAAATTGGGTTTCCAAGATGTTTCCCAAGTGCTCCATCACTCAATTTTAGGACTTGTAGAAGGCAACTAGCATAGAATGGAATCTAGGAAACTAGGTAATAAGACAAAAATAATTAAATTAATGTCTAAGGTAGGTAACTATGGGTTGATTATTCTAACACCCCCCCTTAAGCCTGACTTTATGAGTAAATATCAAAAACTATAGGTCCTAGCAACAAGGCTTAGTCACCCTTTACATACTGCTTGTCCATACAACTAAGGAAAGAGGAAAAACCCAGTGGGAAAATCCTCCCTTAAACATGGACAGGAAAAACAACATTTTGGAAATCTGGTCATCAATCATGCTTCACAGCATGATCAGCAATCCCTAGCAGTGATTTGATATTGTTTAAGGTATTCTCACAAAAAGCTTTGGTGAAGATGTCTGCTACTTGTTTCGAAGATGCACAGAAGAGTAGATCAATGGTGCCATCATGCACAAGTTGTATGATGTAGTGCATATGAATCTGAATGTGCTTAGTTCACTGTCTTTGAACTGGATCATTGCAGATTCAAATGGTGATCTAATTATCATAGTATATAATAGTCGAAAACTATGATTCGAAACCACATTCTCGAAGTATCCCCTGCAACCACAAACATTAGGTTGTTGCATTTACAACTCCTCTATACTCTGCTTCTGTAGATGAGAGTGCTATGGCACTCTGCTTCTTTCTTGACCAGCTGATTGGTCCTTCTATAAGCATGAAAACATATCATGATGTAGACTTTTGATCTGTGTTGTCACCTTCCCAATCACTGCCAGTAAACCCGATCAAATCAAGATCAAAGTTTGCTTTGTAGAAGAATCCCCATGAGTTCTTGTTCCTTGAACAAAGTTTAGGGTCCTTTTGGCTGCTCTCTAGTGGATCTCATCAGGCTGATCCATGTATCTCAAAGCCACACTAACTGCATAAGATATATCAGGTCAAGTGTGTGTAAGATAAAGCAAACACCCAATCAACTCCCTATACAGTTTATTATTTACCATATGAGAAGAACCTACTTCTTCAAGCTTAACTCCTGAAAGGAAGGGAGTCTTGCTTGGCTTGCAATATTTCATGTTGAACTTGTTCATCAAATCCAAAGCATACTTGGACTAATGTACTTTGATTCCATGTTGGGATTGAGTAATTTCAAGACCCAAGAATTGGCTCAACAATCCCAAATATGTCATAGAAAATGCATGGTTCATTGCATCCTTCAAGGAGGAAATCTATTTCTTTGAACTTCCTGTAATAAGAAGGTCATCCACATACAATACAATAATTATCAAAGAACCATGAATCAGCTTCAAATAGACATTAGGATTAGACTTGCATTGAACAAAACTCAGTGATAGCAAAAATCCATCAATCTTGGCATACCAAGCCCTGTGGGCTTGCTTGAGCCCATACAATGATTTATTTAACCTGCACACTAAATATGGATTAGAGACAAACCCTTTAGGTTGTTGTGTGTAAATCTCTTTAGTAAGATCTCCATTTAGGAAATCACATTTCACATCCATGTGATGTACCTCCCACCGCTTCGAAAATGTAATGGCTAGAGCTAGCCTTATGGAGTCCATCTTTGCTACTCGTGCAAAGGTTTCATTGTAGTCAATACCATGTACTTGTGAGTAGACATTGGATACCAATATTGCCTTATATTTCAAAGGTGAACCATCAGCAGCAAACTTAGTCTTGAAAACCCACTTACATTGAACTAGCTTCCTCCCAGGGGGAAGATCAACCAGTTCCCAAGTGTTGTTCTTCTGGAGCGACCTGAATTCTTCTTTCATGGTTATTTGCCATATTGGTTCATGTGATGCATCTTCATATGTCTATGGATCTGATTCAACCATCAGATAGCACTTCTCAGCAAATAGAGGATATTTCACACAAAGGGCACTCTCAAATTGAGATCTAGTCCTCCTAGTGTCACTAGGATTTCCAGCTAGTTCCCCAGCTGCATGAATGGTATTTGCTGCCCATTTTGGTATTATAGGACTGTTAGGATCTGTAATCAAATCATCATTATCAGACATATCATAATCAGCAAACTCATTAGTCTCTTCACTTACAATCAATGCATCTGGTGGTGAAGAAGACACTCCAACTTCAACTGCTACTAAAGGCTCTTCTTGGAACTGAAAACTTGTTTCAATGAAAGGTTTGTTAGTGCTCAAGTTGATCAGCTTGTAACCTTTTGAATCTTCAGAATACCCAACAAATAGGCACTCTTGGCTTTGGGGCTGCAAAGCCTTCCTCTTTTCAGTTGGAATTCTAGCCCAAGCCTTTGAGCCAAAAATCCTGAAATGGGTCACATCTGGCTTGTGCCCACTCCAAGCTTCGAAAGGAGTCATACCATAAATATTCTTATGAGACACTCTATTCTGGATGTAGGATGCATAGTTTATATCCTTGGCCCAAAACTTTGGTGGCAAATTCTTAGCCTCCATCATGCAGGTATCCATCTCCTTCAGTGATATGTTCTTTCTCTCAGCAACACCATTTTGTTGTGGTGTGTAAGGGATTGAATGTTGCATTTAAATACCTGCATATTTACAATACTGAATGAACTCAGACTTGACATACTCACCACCATTGTCATATCTGAGGATCTTGAGTTTCCTCCCATACCGGTTTTCAACCAAGGCTCTAAAGACTTTGAAGAGGTCAAAAACATCAGACTTATGCTTTAGGAAGTGAACCCAACAATACCTGGAAAAGTCATCTATGAAGGTCAGTGCATATTTGGCTTGAATCATGGACATACTGAGGGAATGGACCAGCAATGTCACTATGGATCAACTCAATAGGTGCAGAGGTTCTCTCATGACTAGCTTTCTCATACATGTGCTCTGGGTCTCTTCTTATGATACAAACTTGACAAACTCCCTTAGAAAACTTGTTCTTTGGTAACCCTATGACCATATCTTTTTCACTCAAATCAAAAGATACTTGTAGTTAAGATGGCCAAATCTTTCATGTCAAAGCTTGATTCCTTCATTAGCATGAATCAAAAGAGCGGAGGGGTTTCAATAGGGTAGAAAATGGGAAAACTTGTATACCTTCGAACTCTGATCTACAACACCTTTTGCTATGACTTTACCATTCGAAATCTCAATGATTTCAACGTCATTGGGGGAGAAGATGACCTTCTTTGGAGACCCAGTATGAGTTATCTGATACACTGACAAGAGATTAGAGGCAAGACCTGGAACATACAACACATTATTGAACTTGCCATGGTCAAGATCAATCCTTCCCTTCCCCAAACTGTCAGTGAGAGAGTCATCTCCCAAAACTATTGGTGGACCTTTCGACATGTCAAGAGAGGAGAATGTCTCTTTTGTCGAAACCATATGTCTAGAAGCTCCAGAGTCTATGATGAAGCTAGGTGAGCTTGATGTGCCAGCAACCAAGGCATGTACTCTCTCTCTGTCCTCTGAATTTGATCCACATTTGATCCTCCTTCCCTCTTCTTCAAAGCAATCAGGAAGGAAGATGTTATTCTTATCTAGAAGTTGGGTCAACATGTCAATTTGCTTCTTAATACAAGAGCTCTCAGGATGATAGACCTTACTGCAATATGCGCACTTGCTCATTTCTCCTTTGTTCTTCTTCTTTTGGGAGTTCTTCTTGGAACCTTGGGGCTCCTCTTGAGACTTGTTCTTATCTCTCTTTTGCTCACGTGGATTTTTAGCTTTTTTCTTAATTTTTGAATCCACCCTTGAATCTCCAGCAACCAAAGCTTGTTCTTTGGAAGGTTTGATGGTGCCCATCATCACCGACTTATCTTGCTCCTGTGTGAGGGATTCCATGAACTCTGTAAGATTAGGCATTTTCCAGGCTCAAGTTGTCAACTTAGTGGCATGGAAGGTCAAAACAAACACTGAATAGTCAGGACCAATCTTAGAGAGTATGGCCAAAACTAGTTTCTCTTCCTTCTTTTGGATCCCACACTATTTCAACTACAAAACGAGGGCCTTAAACTTGGAAAAGTAGAGTTGCAGTGATTCGAAGCTACTGGGACTCAAGGAGATCAGCTCATTCTCGATTTGATGTCCTCTCATCTCATCTGTCTTTCCAAAAAGCTCTTCTATATTCTCCCACACTTCATTAGGTGATGTCAATCCATCAAGATGGAAGAGGAGGTCTCTTGAAATGCTCAGACACAAAATACCATAGGCCTCATCCCTCCTGTTGTGCCATTTAATTTTCTCTACAGCTGCATTGGGATTTGCCTCAGTTTCCATAGTCACCCTGTAGAGACCTTTCGCTCTCAACAATATCTCCATCTCATATTTCCACTCAAATAAATTGAATGGAGTTAAGATGATCTTCCGAGATTGGTCCATAGCTCAGAAACTGTGCCCTCTAGTCAGCAGAATGCGCTCCCAATAAAGATGTCAAACCTGCAATAGCAATAAGGAAGGAGAGAAATAGATCTACAAATGCTCTGATACCATGTGGAAATTGAACCCAAGAGATAGAACAATTACACTCACAAAATTGCTAATCAAACATGCAAAATTCACACCAAAGGAGACTGAAATTGGAGCATAACACTAATCTGTATTCAATAAGTGTACAATATCCAACCTTTTGAAGTAATAGGCTGATGAAATATATCATTACATGAGAGAATCGAATGCATAAAGATGGCATTCGAAATAGTCAAAAAGTAGGCTTACTAAATCTGGTCAAATCCCCCATAGGTGCATAAAGCAATTTCCAAATCTATGAAGATGCTCATGAATTTCTAAGTCAAGTGGGAAAGCTAAAGAGGGATGAAAAGACAACTCATACATGTTTTTATTTGGAAAAAAGGAGGGAGGATGATGTGAGCAAAAAACAAGTCAACTACACCTAGTCTAGCTTTTCCTTTTGCCTTAAATCAAAATAAAACAAGGCATCTTTTCAGAAAAAGCAGATATGCGCTTTGGAGGATCTGGAATAAAGCAGACATGCTAAATTGGGTTTCTAGGATGTTTTCCAAGTGCTCCATGACTCAGTTTTAGCATGTGTTGACTTATAGGACTTGTAGAAGGCAACTAGCATAGAATGGAATCTAGGAAACTGGGTAATAAGACAAAAATAATTAAATTAATGTCTAAGGTAGGTAACTATGGGTTGATTATTCTAACAAGATCTATATTGTGATTTAATTTGAAAAACAGTCTACTTCTTATTTGATTTCTTTAATTGATTGTTTATACATAGGGTTAATTTTTAGTATCTAGCTTATACATATTATTCATAAATGAATCCTTTCATCTCTACATAGTGTATCTATGATTACTGCATGTAATATAGAAAAAATTATGTATACATTCTTTAAACAATCAGTTGTAAAATTATCTAGATTGTAATTTAAAACATAGAAGAGATCTCTATGAAGAGTCTCTCGGCTCTAGCAGTTAAATATGAGACTTATACATTATAGAGTTTGATTATAGTTGAAATAGATTAACATAGGAAAACAATATAGAGAGGATTAATTTACCATTGAAATTTCTACATGTAAAAGAGATATGTGATTCTGCATTCTATACATAAAAAAAGTTTTCCTAATAACAGTTTAGAAACTAAGAACGTATCATTAAAAGAAGTAAAAATAATACTAAAAGATACATGGTAAAAATTGTCTGTAAATATTTAAACTAAAATAGTCAATAAATTCAATAAAGAACCTGTCACCACTGTCATCAAAACAGAACTGAACCTGTCATTCCTCCCAACCAAATCCTAGAGCAGCCAAAACTTACTTGCTCCAGAACCCCCGAACCTGTTTGTTGAACCACAAGGGAAAATTCTGATCAATGCGCCATCTCTTTGCTTCAATAGATTATTTCCCCATCCATCGCCGGCCTCCTGCTTATTCGATGGACATACTTTTTTTATAGTATTTTTCCTAGGACCTGGTCATATATGAGCCTCCTGGTCTTTAGGGCTCCACAAGGAGTCTTGACCTGATTTTGGGGAAGATGCCTCCTGCATCACTTGAGTTCTCACTTAGCATCTTTCGTCATTTTTCATTACTCCTTGTGGGTCAAGAAACACTCTGTTAATGGCTACTTTAGTTATGATTCCTCTCAGTATTTAAATTATTCAATAATAATAATCCATTACATTCATTTTGACTTTATTGTCAAAATATTTTAAAATAAATAAATATTAAACAATTGTTTGATGTATTACAGATGTGATGTCACCACCAATTGCATAGCATACACATTAAAGATTAAATATGTCTTGTAATAGTGATCATATTTGTTGATTGGAACCATATTTAATACCCATACAAACAACAAAGATAAACAAGTTCTAGTTAGGAAGGGATGCACTAGGATTTTCAATGAAAGAAAGTATTATTGGATCCAATGCCATGGTATACCCCTTATGCATAAAACCACTCGTAAAAAAAATGGACTAAAGTCATACCCTTTATGCATACACATTGTGACCACTCCTAAAAGAAGGACCCATCCCCAAAGTAAAAAAAATAACTAGTAAATAAGATCAACAATGTGATTGCTCCACATAAATCAAGGTGATTTAACTAAAAGAAAAAACTATTAAAAAACTAAAACTAAATAATAAACTATTTTAAAAATTAAAACCAAATAAAAAACTAAAAGAAAAGAATTTTGAAAAAAAAACTTAAAAAATATAAATTATCATTTTCTCATGTTGGAATTACTAAGTATTTTGTATATAGATTTTCTTTTCAAATAAATTACATTTTCTTTCCTACTTCATGTCATGCTAAATCACTTGTTTAGCACATATGAGCCGCTTGTTTTACTCCTTTGAAATTCAAAAATATAGTATGATTGTTTTAAGTATATATGTACATGAATTTAAGTGAAAACACAAAAGCTTATAGGCAATAAACTAGCATTGGCTGCAGGACGTGCAAAGAAACGCCCAGAGGGTAAAAATATTGAAAGTGAAAACAAAGGTTAAGATAATAAGAATTTGTTTAATTTTAATATTAACAAAAATGTATTTCACGCAAAGAAGGTTATATTGAAAAAGAGAAAAATGCATTTACTAATAAGAATAAAGATTACAAAAAACGTTAGCATATAACTAATGTAGGTTTTCATAAGATAGGTATTACAATTGATGTTTGGAATATTTTGAATTTAGTAGTAAGAGTTATATCATTGTCTTGTGAAAGGGCAACAATCCTTTCCCTTTGACTAATTCCCATGTTTTTTTTAATATTCTGTTAATGAAATTTCATGCAGTTGACATGTAGAAGTTGCAAAAAATAGATAATAATCAAATAAAACAATTTTGACAAAATAGATATGAAATGTACGCTGAAAATGCAAGCAGAAAGGTAATTGCAGAAATGTATATGCAGAAAGGTAATTGCAAAAAGGTAGTTCTGGAAAAGTAATTGTAGAAAGGTAATTGCGGAAAGGTAATTGTGGAAAAGTAATTGCAGAAAGGTAATTGTAGAAAAGTAATTACGAAAATGTAAATGCAGAAAAGTAATTGCAGAAAAGTTGCATTCATTCTTTTGAAATATATTAGACGATCCATATTAAAGGAGAAAGATGAATCGACAATGGGGAAATAATTCATGAAGTGAATCTGCTCGGGAGATAAGAAATTCGCAAAGTTAAAGTGTAGTTCCGCACTGATAGCAGACCGATGAATGAGATCAAAGCTACAAGAGATTGATGATAGGAAAGAATTCACGAAATAATTGTGGAAAGGTATATTGCAGAAAGGTTGCGTTCATTCCTTTGACAGAGATTAGATGATCCATATTAAAGGAGAAAGATGAATTGATGATCGGGAAATAATTCACGAAGTGAATCTGCTCGGGAGATAAGAGATCTGCAAATTTAAAGTGTAGTAACGCACTGAGAGAAGACCGACAAATGAAATCAAATCCGCAAGAGATTAACGATGGGGAAAGAATTCAAGAAGTGAATCTGCATGGGAGATAAAAGATCTACAAGGTTAAAGTGTATTTTCGCATTGATAGTAGATCGATGGATGAGATCAAAGCCGCAAGAGATCGAAGACTCACAAGAGTTGCAGAAAGGTTCAGAAAGCTAAATCTGGAAAGGTCCGTTGTGGAGATTTTGTTGCGGAAAAGACGTTGCGAAAAATACAACTGCGGAGGGACATGACTGATAAATTTAAACGGAGTTAAAAATAATAAACATAGAAGTAACAAAACACGGTTGATGAAGAGGCATGTGTTGTGAAGGGATGATTTTCATGAAAATTCATGACTCCTTATAGAAAGGGAACAACTGTGAAAATCCATAGTGAAGAGATACATTGGTAAAGAAAGATGAATGAGAAAAAAAAACCTTAGAATACAAAGAAAAAAACTATATATATTTGTCTAAAAAAACAAAAAACTATGCTTCTTTTAAAACCAAAAATCTAAATGTTGTCAATCGTGTTACATGTCAATGTTTGTTTGGTCCTATGACCATTTCCAAAAGCGATACAGATTATCCTTGAGTCATTGCTACACATTTAAGTTTATGTACAACAACTGGAATGAAAAGATGCTCTTGGAGACTTGTTACAAGTGACACTTGAACCATGGTAAGGAACATACTCTCAAATTGCTAATCTCATTAAACTATTCGTGTTTTCTTATACCATAATTTAATAAACATTTCATTTTGCATCCATAGGAACACTTGGAATTTCCATACATTTTCTCACTCAAAATCCAAACATACAAGCCTTGATTCCTTTCAATTCATACAGGTAACTCTTTACACTATCAGTCATACTCTTTTAATCAACATTTATCCTATACATTTTCCCATGACAAAGACAACATGCAAATGTTGCTTGAAGTTTTTCCCATGCACAACAAAACAATTGGTTTTACTATCTATCATTGAACTTGCATACAAAAATTAACATTGACATCAATAAACATTTGCATATTTCATTTTCAGCTTGCATTTCATATCTATTTTGTCAAAAAATATTATTTGATTATTATCTATTTTTTTTGCAGCTTCTACACGTCAACTGCAACAAATTTCGTCAATAGAAGATTCAAAACAAACTTGGGAATTAGTCAAAGGGAAAGGATTGTTTCCCTTTCACAAGAAAATGATATAACTCTTACTGCTAAATTCAAAATATTCCGAACATCATTTGTAATACCTTATGAAAAGCTACATTAGCTATATGCTAACATTTTCAGTAATCTTTATTCTTATTAGTAAATGCATTTTTCTCTCAGATATAATCTTCTTTGTATGAAATATATTTGTGTTAATATTAAAATTAAACAAATTTTTATTATCTTGACCTTAGTTTTCACTTTCAATATTTTTACCCTCTCGGCGTTCCTTTGCACCTCCCGATGCAAATGCTAGTTAACATTCTGTCAGTGCTAGGATAGGAAAGAGAGGTCAATATGGATCTACAACCCCTTACCAAATGACGACCTAAACACCACCAACTTCAATAAAACATGATTAGCTAAACACCACTAAATCCCATAGAAATGGCCAGGTTCTAGGTTATGTACACGAGGGTAGATAGTAGTTTTTTATGTCTATAACAATTTCATTTTTTGACTTTTTATGGGTTATAATTTATTATAGGAACGCAAAACAAAAAAATGTATTGTTAAAATCAACTTTATAAGAACTAATAGGATTCAAGAAAATGATATTAACATATGATAAACAAATCTGGAGGGAACTTTATAAGAACCAACATGATTCAAGATAATGATATAAGCCATATGATAAACAATTTTGGAGGGAAAGGAAAAACACTATTTCGTCCTATTATATTTTCAACCTCTCTTTGTAGGCTTATTCAAATATTTGTAGGTGTACTTGAATTTCAGTGAGAACACTTCTCTCATTTAAAAAAAAAATTAATAATAACTCTTATGTGATTATTTCAAACGTTTTTTTATGATTTTCCTTAGGAAATTAATTTTAAACCTCAAAATTCATCCAATGATTCACAAAGGATATCCAAAACATGTTTATTAGTTCTTATTGGTGGTACTTTTAGCTTTATGTGTATTGCTCAACCATTTGTGCAACCATAAGATATAAAAAACATGTTTATCAGTTCTTGTTGGTGGTACTTTTAGATTTATGTGTATTGCTCAACAATTTGTGCAACCATCTTTGAAGACACTCATCCATTACATAGTTGGTTTCCTCTTTTTGTTTTCCTTTTTGTATCTACAATGATCTATCCAACTTGTGTTTATTTGGTTCATGTGGTTTGTTGATATTCCCTAACTACAAAAGGTGGGAACAATATGTTCGTCTCTAGAATTACCTTTATTGTGTTACCATATGTTTTAGTGGGCAATGATCAATTGTTGGAATTGTTGCAATGGGAAAATTGTGGACTTTGTGTAGTAGGTTTAGAATGGAATGATTGTTTTTGGTCTCTTTTAAGCCTGTTTTGGTCATCTAGTGTAAATTCTAAAGGGATTTCTATCCTAGCCCCTATTTTGGATAATAGGCACAACACATGTTTCGGCTGAGACAATTTTGCATCATCTTGTGTCCTAAACTCGCTAGTAGATAGCTTGCATTCATTGTAGAAATTGCATTGTTGTCAACTTGTGATTGGTGGTGTTCATGGTATGTTTTCCTTCTGGTTTTGTTGTATTGCTTGAGATCTATATCATCTTTATCATGGAGAGATTTATTTTCTTCCATTCCCTTAACATTAGTACCATACCCAATCTCTATAAGGTGAGGATCCAATATGTTATTCATTTGCATCCTTCAATTGATCTAAAGTCACAATACCCATAAACATAGTATTCACAATGTTGTATAATGTATCTACTACCTTAACCTTGTCAAGAATTAAAGTTGATTCCTTGATACCATTCACACAATCATAGGTTGCAAGCACTATGATGACACACTCTGCCAGTATAATCTAGTATTTAGTGTCCATGTATGATAAATCAATACCATTAGATCTTATTAGTGAACCTAGGTACTTCACCTATAAATATGTGGATATTTTTTATGTCTTCAATTATGTAGGAAGTATGTAGCCCACCTTTGAGTTGCAAGTGTTCCAACCATCACAGGATTCTATGGTAGATTTGAACATAACTTGAATAAGGCCTTTGAAGAACACCATGATTGGAAATAAGATCTAGTGTTAATTTATTGAGCATACCCATTTCTCCCTTGCGATAAGTAAATGGCTAGTTTAGAGATAGTAACAACGTTCTGTAGTAACATCAACAACAAAAATGGTGTGAAAGGCCCCTTTATGTATATTGAATGAATTAAAGGAATGCTTATAGTGTAATGGCATTGTGTCAAAATAGTGTAGCATGAGAGTAAACAAGAAATAAAGCATCGACATTGTGAGTAATGATGCAACTTTGTAATTGTTGGCTAATCTAACAATCCATTTGGTGTATGAGTAATCATGCAACTATTTAATGTGATTTACTTCACAAGAATTTTGTGTTTGTTTAGGAACTTTATGCAATTCACTCATACAACTATTTTAGTGTGATTTAATTTACACGAATTTTGTGTTTGTTTAGAAACTTTATGCAATTGCATTGGTGCTAAGGTATAAGAAGTCACCCAATCTAAATTCCGAAGCAATTTTTTTATCACCACTCATGCTTTGGCTAGTGGTTATATCATTTATGGCCAAGACAATTTTTCATCATCTTTTAAAATGGATAGAACTTAACTGTTTGGCATCCAACTTGAAAGCATTGTTTCTTATAACCTCAAAAATGACAAGGTTTATATTTTCAACTCTGGCTTTTACATTTGAGAAAAAATATTCAAAGTGCCATGAACCTAATTGAATCCATTGTAGGAATTGTTTTGTCCCCAACTTGGGATTGGTGATGTTCATGGTAGTTTTGTTATACGTTTGATAAAACTTTTTAATAATGTTTTGAGATTTTTCATAGACAACTAACGTTTGTTGTGCAAACTACTTTGCTTGAGCTCTATCTTATGTTTCCCAAGGAAAGATTTATATTTTTGCAATCCATTAACATTAATATCATACCACAATTGAAATTGTCTTTTAGCTTACTATGCATAGAGATTAACATTGAATTGAAATGTGAATTAGATGTGTACATTGGATTGAAATGAGAATTGCATGTTTGAGAAATTGCAAACTACAGTTTTATTAGGTTAACAATTTTTGAAAAAGGGAAATAAGATCTAGGAATAAATTAGTAAGTATACTTACATATAGAACTTGAATACATACTAATTAAGGATTATCCTAAGAAGAAGAAAACTTACACACAAAAATATGGCATTGGAACAAAATCAAATCCACTTTGTTAGGCTAAACATATTAAGGGGTGAGTAAATGCATTGCATACGTATGTTGAGTTTTTTGTATTTAAGGGGTGAGTAAATTCATTGCCTAAGTATGTTGAGTTTCTTGTATTTGCTTCACCCTAGTATGTTGAGTTTCCTACTACATTTGTTTGATCCATTGTTAGATGACATTTTTTTAATTCTTATAAAATATTTCTTCTTACATTTGTTTGATTCTTATAAGTCCTTTTATAACTTCTTACAAGATATTTCTTCTATCTGATAAGACCTTTCTTATTACAATTCAGTATTTGTATTTGAGTTAATATAATTTTGAATATTAAAAATAGTACTTTTTAATTTGAATATTGAACATTCCTATTTTTATTTCCTACTTCATGTCATGCTAAACCACTTGTTTAGCTCTCATGAACCCGCTTGTTTTACTCCTATGAAATTTGAAAATATAGTATGATTGTTTTAAGTATGTATGTACATGAATTTAATTAAAAACACAAAAGATTATAGACAATAAATAAATGCGGGATAACAAAATTTTGTCTGCCATATTTAAAAAGGTCCTCGGAAGGCATGGTACTATGGAATAAACTTTTCTTCCGGGTTGAAAAATTCTCTGCCTATGTGGTTGAACTCTGGGTGATGGGAGAGCGAGGGTTTGATTCATGCAGGCTGAAGGAAGGCGATGTTCACAGTCTAAAGGAGGGATGGAGCCGGTCTATGCTTTCCTTTTAGGTACTGGTCGTTCCATTAACTGTCTTTTATCTGCTTTTTCTGTTTTGGTTTGGCTTTTCGTTGATAGGGTTACAGTCTCTGATGGTCTGTGTATTTTTTGTTGGGTTTTCTTTCATCGCCATCGTTCTACCTGTTTTGTTTTGGGTTTCTCCTCGATTGGCTTGATAAGCCGCTACCACGTCACGGCTTCGGCTTGGCTTTTTTATTGTTGGGTTATCAGTCTTCGGTGGACTTTGTTTTGTTTGACTGGGTTTCTCTCCTTGTCACCTTCTTCCCTGTTTTGCCTTGGGGTTTTGATGGATTGCTTGACCTGTTGGATTAGCCGCTACCGACGACTGGAGTCCCTCCTCATGAATTGAGGACTAGTACCAACCAGCTTAAAAGAAGTGGGAAGTGTACATAATTGTCGGTATTGGCTCGGTCTTGCCTCCCATCATTGATTGGTTCTGATTTTAGAGTTTTTGTCACCTTTTTGAACGACGTATGTGTTGTGATTCTCCTTCTCCGGATTATGGGGGAGTTTGGCTATCCTTGCACACGCCTTTTCTTTACATGAAAGTGACTGTCAGGATTTTTGGTATAATTAGGGTTTGACTGCTTTCCTTTCGTGGTTGTTGGAGATTTGTTGACTTCTGCGCCCATGTCGTCTTCCTGTTCGAAGGCCCGAGGGTTATGATGAGGGTTTTAACCTTGATTTTTCGATGACGCTACCTTAACCGGGGTTTGTCTCTTGGGCTGATTGTGGTGCTTGTGGTACTACTTTATTTCTTTTTTCGTTTGTCCTGGCGTTGATAGTTTGGGTTGTCCTGTAGCTTTCATGGCTGTTGGAGATTTGTTGACTTCTGCGCCCACGTTGTCTTCCTGTCCGAAGGCTTGAGGGTTATGATGAGGGTTTTAACCCTGATTTTTTGCTGACGCTAACTTAACCGAGGTTTGTCTCTTGGGATGATTATGGTGCTTGTGGTACTGCATTGTTTCTTTTTCATTTGTCCTGGCTTTGGTAGTTTGGGTTTGGAGTTGTGGTATCGTTGGTGAATTTACCTGTCCCTTTCTTATTTAGCTGGCGTTTTAATAACTACTGTGCCTTCGTTGTTTTCCTGTTTGATGACCTAAGGGTTTATTGAGGGTATAACCCTGTTATTGTTGATGTTGCCTTACTACCGGGGATCGATCTTGGGTTGTCTATTTTGATTGAGGTCTCTTCTTGTATCTTTTTGTTGACTGATCCTTTGGTAGATTTGGGATTCTTGAGGTACTACCCTCTGTTTTGATGTCGGAGACCCATGATGGCTCTACCAACCCACAGGTGGACCATGTTTCTGCTCGCTTCCAGCGTCGTAGGAAGGCAAAGGCTTATAAACTTTTGGAATGGAAGTTACGCTATGTGGTTGGTCGTGATATTTATATGGACAGGGTGGAAGCGTTGAGTCGTCGTGCGTTAATAGGTAGGCTGTAATATGTTTCAATGGAAAAAAAAGAATGGTTCTCTTGGGCTTCTGAGCATTGGAAACCATTTCTGACCTACGTTCCAGCTATCAGCTTGCTGGTTCGGGGCTGGATAGTTTTTGTATTCTTAGAGGATGCGCATGCTACAGAGGTTCTAAGCCGTCTATGGAGAGCGGGTAATGGATCTTTGGTATTAGATCGTTGGCACGTCAACTTTGATCCCGCGCGTGAAAGAGTTCAGAAGCGGCATCTGTGGGCTCTTCTCCCAGGGCTCACATTCCCACTCTAGAATCGATCCTTATTGGAAGGAGTTGGTAATACCATAGGTCGATTCGTGGCGCTTGAGGATGATTTCATGAACTCTTTTGATAAAAGGAAGGCAAAATTTCTAGTAGAGATGGATATAACAAAAGGTCTTCCAGCAGAGGTTGAGATACTCTGTCGAGAGCGATTGTTCATACAGCATTTGGATTTTCAAGGCATCCCCTTTAGATGCAGTTTTTGCTGGGAGATAGGCCATTTGCGCCGAGCTTGTCCGTCTTTGCGAATTGGGCCTGTTAAGCACTCTTTGTTTGAGACCTTTGTAAACTCCCCTTTGAAATTGCTCTCCCAGGTATGTACGACTCCAGTTCACAATGTCTCCTCTATTGGACAGTTAAAAAATGCTTGTTCTTTATTTGAGGATGCGTCGGACCTTGATTTAGCTTTGATTGATTCAGTGGTTAGTAGCAGAGGTGATTCTAAGCTACCGGGTGCTTCTCCTTCCCTGGTTAGCTCACCTCCTCACTCCGGTATTCCTCCGAGGGAGCCTAACCTTCCCGACTCTCCGAAGAATGAGTTATTGTTACTGGAGCCTTCCCCTTCAACCCTTGATCATTGCCCTCTCTCAGTTCCGGTTTATCCCTCTCGGGTTTCTGATGCTGATCAGTTAGAGGCTGTTCCTTGCTCTTCTCCTTTGACTTCGCGCCCCTTGGAATATTTTTCCCCCACTCCTCTGTTCTCTGAGGCTGACTTCCCTCCTTTAGTCAATACTGGCCAAACTGGCCCCTCGACATTAGGAACACTTCCTCTTAGCCCTGCTGCTTCCCCTTCTTTTGCCGACCCTTCATTGCAAAAATCTCTGAGTATTTTCTCAGATAGGATGCCTCTATCCCCCTCGGTTCTCCCTCTCGATTCTATACGATTTGAGAATGTTACTATAAGAAGGAAGAAAAAGTCAACTAAGCCCCTTCTTGACTCGGCTGACTTAGTCCCGACACCGTATACTCCTTTATCCGCGAGATTAAAAGCAGCAGCTCGCTCTCAAACCTCTCCATCTCAACGAGTCCTTAGAGCTTCGACCCCTCATTTCACTGATTCATAATGCGCATCCTTACCTTGAATGTTCGTGGCTTGGGGGATTTTGCCAAGCAAAAAAGCCTCCGTCATTTGTTGTTTTCTCTCTCTCCCAATGTTCTTCTTCTTCAGGAAACCATGACTAGTCCTTATCTTGCTTTATTTGCCTTTTCTAAACTCTGCCCGGGCTGGGAGTTTTGTTCCCTTAGCTCTAATGGCCTTTCTGGAGGAATTCTCTCTGGCTGGAACCCGAAACTCATTAAATGTAAAGCTTTTCATACCACTGCTGGTATTTTTCTTAAAGCTTCGATCCGGGGTTCTTCTCTCAATCTCTCTATTCTAAACTACTATGGTCCTTACCTCAATCGTGACTCCTTCTGGAATGCTGTGGCTTCGGGTGGTCTCCTTTCACTGCCTAATCTCATCTTAGCCGGAGATCTGAATCTGACTCTGAATGCCTCAGAGATATGGGGCTCCAAAGCGCATCCTGACCCCTTGGGACCTTTTTTCTCGAAGCTTTTCTCTGATCATCATTTAGTGGATGTGGCATCATCCTGTGCTGGCCCTACCTGGAGGAATGGAAGGATAGGGGAAGATGGTATTTCAAAAAGACTTGATCGTTTTTTGTTATCAGATCAGCTTGTCAGCTCTCTTCCTAGGTATCGGATTTGGGCTCACAGATGTGGAATTTCTGATCATTTCCCTGTGGTTTTTGAATGGATAGATCATCAAAGTCATTGCACCTATCCTTTTAAGTTTAATCAATCTTGGTTAGATAATGAGGATTTTATTCAGATGGTTCGTGCTGAATGGCCCCTTATTCACTCAAATCCCTCTTTGGATGCTATGCATGATCTCTCTTTTAGACTCCGAACTCTCAAATAAAAGGTTAAATCTTGGACCAAAGTAGAAGCTTTAAAGATGAAAGACAAGTCTGCTGCTCTGGAAGAGGAAATAAGTTATATTCTCCTTTCCTCTCAGTCCACAATATTAAATCAAGATCAGCAACTGAAATTGAATTCTCTTCAAGATGCTCTTCAAAAGCTGATTGATCATGAACTTTATTCTGCCAGACTTCAAAGTAGGATTACCTGGGCGCAAAAAGGGGATGCTAATACTAAGTATTTTCATGCGGTGGCTTCAACTCGGAAAAATCATAATGCTATTTGGAGTCTTCAAGATGATTTGGGCAACTGGGTTTCAGATGATCAAAGTCTTAAAGCTCTTGGTACTCGATACTTCAAGACTATGTTTGAAGATGATCATTTGACTAACCTGGAAGCTCAGCTAAAGGTTATTCGTCTTTTTCCTTCTTATATCAGTCCAGAGGAGATAGAATCTTTTACTAGCCCTGTCACTATCTTGGAAGTAGAAAAGGCTCTAAAACTCTTTAAAAAAGATAAGGCGCCAGGCCTAGATGGATGGCCTGTTGAGTTTTATTTGACCTTGTTTGATCTCTTGGGTCCTCTCCTTGTCAATTTGGTGGAAACTTCTAGAATCTCTGGCAGAGTGACTCATGCTCTCAATTCTACTTTCCTTGCTCTCACCCCGAAGGTAGATCGGCCTATTTCTTTTGCTAATTTTCGCCCCATTTCTCTCTGTAATCTCTGCTATAAGCTGATTTCTAAAGTTGCGGCCATGAGGCTTAAGCCCTTCCTTGATGCTTCTATTTCTCCTCATCAATTTGGATTTCTAAAAGATCGCCAAATCCTCGAGCCCATAGCCATTACTCAAGAAGTTTTACTTATAGTCAATACCAGAAAAAGATGTGCTCTCATCCTTAAATTGGATTTATCAAAAGCTTTTGACAGAGTTAATTGGACCTTCATCCGTCTCTTACTTATTCTAATCGGGGTTCCCCTTGTTGGGGTAAACTGGATATTAGGTTGCATCTCTTCAGCCAACTTTGCTGTCCTTATTAATGGTTCTCCTTCCTCATTCTTTCTTGCCTCTCGCGGAATCAGGCAGGGCTACCCTTTGTCCCCCCTCTTGTTCATTCTAGTTATAGAAGGGCTTAGTCTTTTGATCGAGGATGCAAAACGGAATGGAAAGATTAAAGGAATCAAAATTTCTTCTCAGCTCTCTCTCACTCATTTACTATTTGTAGATGACGTGATTTTATTTGGTTTGGGTACTTTTGAGGAGTGGTTGGCTTTCAAAGTCATTCTTGATATCTTTTGTGAGGCCTCAAGGATGAGTATTAATGTGAACAAATCTTGTTTTCTTCATAATGATCTGAATGAGGCAATTCTCCAAAGAATTACAGGTCTTCTCCCTTACAGATTTGATGATCTTCAGAAAGGTTTTGGTTATCTTGGCTATTTCCTTAAACCGTCGAGTTATTTGGTAAAGGATTGGCTCTGGTTGGTTTCAAAATTTGAAAAGAAAATTTCTCATTGGACAAATAGGCTCCTTTCCATGGGAGGTCGTCTAGTTCTTATACGATCTGTTCTATCAAGCATGCTAGTTTACTGGATGGTATTAGTTCCGATTCCATCCTCAATATTAGATAAGCTCAGAAAGATGATTTTTTCCTTTCTGTGGGGCTCTTCATCAAAGACTAAAAAATTCCATCTAGCGGAATGGCACCTTTTGGCTCGTCCTACTTCTCATGGTGGCTGGGGAATTAAACATCTTCCTTGCTTTAGTCTTTCCCTGAGGATGAAAAGTTTTTGGCTAGCATTAAATAGCAAGGGCATCTGGTATCTTCTTATTTCTGTTAAATATCTGAAAAATAAGCCTCTGCATTTATGGTTTAGGGAAAAGAGCTTCATTTATAGAAATGCCTCAATTATTTGGAGGGGATTCATCTCTACCATATCTTGGATTGGCAAAGGCATCATCTGGAAAGTTGGTAATGGTGAATCCATTAGCCTGGGTGCAGACCCGTTCGTTGGTATGGGATCATTCTTTACCCTACCAAGAGATTTGAGAGATTACTTAGAAGACTTTGGCATTTGCACCGTTAAAAACCTTTCCTTGTGGATTCTTCGATGGAGTAGTTGATTCTCACTTTTATTCAGCTTATGGTTTACAGCAGTTGATGGATTATCTCTATTTGTTCTGTTTGAGTCCTTTCTGCCAACATGTATTGCTCTGAATTGTCTTGATTGAAGTTCATCTTCGATATTGCTCAGCATTTTCTGACCTGATTTATCAGGGATGATGAGGAAAGTCTGCTATGATCAGACTTTTTCTTCTGGTATTAATGTTATGTATTGTCATTTTATGTTTGCATATGATAGATCTAGATTTATCAGTCATCATGTCGGTATGTAAATGATATCTTTTGATTCATATAAATAACAAAGACTGATATTTTTTCTTTTGATAAAAACAAAAAACAAAAAACAAAAAAACAAAAACTTTTCTTCCGGGCCCCATCGCAGTGGGGGTGGGTGATGTACCAAGACTTTTTTCTTTTTAATAATGTGAAAAACAATAATGATGTCCTTGTTCTTATCTCCTCATGCCCATGCAATTACCATAGAATTACTCAGCATTTTGCATATAGATTTTCTTTTCAAATAAATTGCATTTTATTTCCTACTTCATTTCATGCTAAACCACTTGTTTAGCACCTATGAACCCACTTGTTTTACTCCTATGAAATTTGAAAATATAATATGATTGTTTTAAGTATGTACGTACATGAATTTAATTGAAAACATGAAAATATAGTATGATTGTTTTAAGTATGTATGTACATGAATTTAATTGAAAACACAAAAGCTTATAGACAATAAATAAATGCTGGATAACAAAATGTTTAAAAAGGTCCTGGGGACTCGGGCATGGTACAATGGAATAAACTTCTCTTCCAAGCCCCATCGCAGTAGGGGTGAGTGATCTACCAAGAAATTTTGTCTGCCATGTTTAAAAAGGTCTTGGGGACTTGGGCATGGTACAATGGAATAAACTTTTCTTCGAGGCCCCATCGCAGTGGGGGTGGGTGATGTACCAAGGCTCTTTTCTTTTTAATAATGTGAAGAACAATAATGATGTCCTTGTTCTTATCTCCTCATGCCCATGCATCACTTTGTTTTATTCGTTTGGAATATCTTGTACCCAAGCACATGTTTCCTATCTTATACCTATGTATATATTGTTTTAGACCATTCAGAGTGTTTTGTTTCGTCATTTTTCTCTTATTTTAAAAAAAAATCATAAATTTTAATTTGTTTAAAAATATAATAAATTCTTTGAGTAATGATTGAAAACATTTAAGTGTATAATTTTTTTTTATTTGTATCTAGAGTAACTAGGTGTTTTTTCTACAATCAGGAGATGTTGTCAAGTTTGCTCATAACTTATCAAAAATAAAAAGTAATTTAAAAAAATCATGTTAACTAATAAAATAAAATAAATAAAACCAACATAAATCTATATTAAATTTGGATCTATTAAACATCTAAACAATCCAATGTTTTATAAATTAAGAAAAAATTAGAGTCCAATGTTTATAAATCAAGAAAAAATTTACCTCTCCAAAAATTATTCCCTCTTATTACACAAAACTTTATATTTATGGTGCATTTATATTTTAATGTGTGTTAGATTCATTCCATTATTTTAATGATTATGTTTTAATATAGTGTTTAATCATTTTTTTTAATTTATAGTTAATCCAAGTTGAGTGAATTTGGTAGGAAGTGGAAGTCATGTGGAACTACTGTATTTTTTTTGTAAGTTGGGATTAGAGTGTGAAATATGATATGTGGTATTGATGTAGTGGATATGACCATTGATATGGAAGTGTGTTGAATAATGAATTATGATAATAATATTTTTATATGGTTTTTTTTCTTAATTTTATATTTATATGAGATAGGAGTATGTTAATAATTCCAGAATTTGGAGAATGGTGATTTTATTATTTAAATTATTTTTTTAAATTTTATTAATGTATATTTCAATTTTAATTAGATTTTTGCTTTTAATATAAAAAATTTAACTTGCTCCTATAAAATATGAAACCAGGTTTATCAGAATAATTTCTTTTTACAAAAATTAATTAGTATAATAATTGTATTTACTATAATGTAGAAGTACTTTATAACGTAACACCATTTTGATGTTTAGATAGTGTTTTTTTTTCACAAGGACAACTTTATATTAAGATAAAGTTGTGTCGAAAATAAATAGCTGATTGAAACTTTACAAAGAGAGATTGCGTAGTGTGCATCCCAAATTCAGATCGAGTACATACTAATCAGATTAGAAACATAGCCAAGTCAACTTGATAACCATCAAAAAGCATAAGCCATAAAGACAATACACAGACCACAAAACAGGTGTTCTACAGTTCGAAGGATCCAAGGATTCATAAAGTCTAGCATGGAGTGTCCAGTAAGAAAGCTGACCAACACTGTTAAAAAAACCAGCCACGACCTTCATCAAAACAACTATCAAAAAGCATCCAAAACAAACATAAGCAGTCTCATGTATAGGATAGAGATCCATCAGCAATGATCACACCGGAAATAATCTCCTACCAGCAAATCACTCCCGGAGGCATATCAATCCCACGTTTGGACATACTATCCGCCTGAGAAATTGAATTCACAATAGATATGCTGACAAGGCAAAGGAGAAAGAATATCAAGCAAGGATCGGACACGAACCATCCATGGATGAAGCACCAACAACAAAAGCTTCTGACGATGCATAGCCCAGTCAATGATCGTACTAGAGTCACCCAAAATCAGCTTTAGCCCAATACTTCAAACACTAGCAAAAAACAGAAGGCCCTAAAGTGCCAACAATTATGCACGGGTATTAGTTCCATTGCCAGCGTTCATACACATATAAAATAGATGATTTGCATCACATTTGATGACCATGCATGCACTGCATCAATTGTGTTGTTCTGCCCCATCAAAACATCCAATACAATCATCCGCAGCTAGCACAGGGAAAATAATATGGCGAGGACAAGATCACATAACAGGTAAATAACCTGGACACCAAGGCAGAATTTTAAAAATAATATGAGCCATATCAACGGGAACCTCCTGAAAGATGAGAGAATTTCGCATATGCCATACTTCTAAAAAACAAGCCAACCCCCTCTCAAGAGGTATAGGCGGGTGATCATGTATGTGGGAAATGAAACCCAAGAAATGATCATCCCTCCAAGACCACTGAAAATAATGCATATTGCACAAATGCATCCACAGGCATTGAAACCAAGGGCAGGAAAAAATATATGCTCCACAGTCTCTAGAGCACACAAGTAGAAAGAGCATCTGCTAGGTCCCTGGTAGCCCTGATGCTGGAGAGAATCCCAGGTGAGATTTTTTTTGTTCAAAGCGAGCCAAGAGAAACATTTCACTTTGAGAGGAATCTGCAATTTCCAAAGAATAGGATGCCACCAAATAGTCTGGTAAGTATGCATAGTGTTTAGCAATGAATCGTAAGCCAAACAAGTCGTGACAGACCCGTCAACTTTGTTGCCCACCCATACTAAAGAGTCTGATATATCACTAAAGATAGTACCCACCTCCAAAAGGTTCTTAATAAAATAATTCCATTCTAAAGCATCCAGTCTAAATAGGCCCAAAGAATTGACAGTCAACCACACCGATGGGGAGTCCCCAGCATCTGTCAAAACTTGCCTAAGAACAAATATTTTATTTGACCGCGGGCTATGTAACAAACTGCATGAAAACTTCCGATTTGCAATCCCCACAATCGGAGAAATACCCAACAAAATATTGGTGCGCCTGCCAACACGCCAACAAAGATCCCGGAGGATAACAAGAAGAGTAGCACAAAAACTACGCCAAACCATCGAGGCACTGCAAGAAGGCCCATTTGTATTAAACAACAATAAATCAACAGGAAACCACTTCATATACTTGGACTTAATGATCGAACACCATATATTAGTCTTCATGAGGCCATGCCAAAGACTCTTCGCACATAGAGCAGTGTTAAAAAGGCCCAAGTGCTTTATGCCCCAACCCCCCCTTAACTTTGGCAAAGATAAAACCTTCCAGTCAGCCAAGTGAAATTCGGAGGCATCCCGAGAGCCCCACCAAAGGAAGCGAAAGAACAAGCTACAAAGATGATCCAAAATAAACACATGGATTCGAAATAAGCCAAACCAGTAAACCGACAGATATTGTAAAGCTAAGGTAAACAGGGTCAAACGACCCCCCAAATAAATCCATTTTGAAGACCAACGGTTAATACGGAATTGGACTTTCTTTATCAACCAGTGCCAGCCAGCTCTGCAATAGGCATTTGGACGAAGCAGGAAACCAAGATACATGAAACCCTCCTCCAAATGCTTGCATTGAACTGAGAAAAGGGTCTTGATAGCAAGGATAGTCTGAAAATCCACCTGAAATTGTCGAAAACAAGATTTACCAAGACTGAAATACATACCCGCAACACCATAGAATAGGTCAGTCATCTTTTTAATGATAAACCGCTCATCAAATTATCCATCACCAAACATAATGATATCATCAACAAAAAGAGTATGAGAAACAGTAATAGATCTCGTGATCTTCACCCCCTTTATATCATTTGAAACCAAAGCATGATTGAGAAGTAAACTTAGCCCTTCAATAATGAGAAGGAAAAGATAAGGAGACAGGGGACAGCCTTGGCGAATACCATGAGAACCTTTGAAGAAGGAGGTAGGGGAACCATTTACCAAAACAACAAAAGAAGTTGAGTTTACACAAGACATGATCCATTGAGAGGTGCAATGAGGGATGCAAATCTATAGAAGGACCAATTGCAGGAAAGAGCGATCCATTTTGTCATAAGCTTTTTCCAAATCTAATTTGAGAACCAAAGCAGAAAGTTTCTTCAGCTTAATAGAATGAATCGATTCTTGCATAATTCCCACCGCATCAAGGATTTGCCGCTCAGGCAAGAAACCAAATTGTTCAACAGAGATTGACCTACCTAGAGCACCTTTCATCCTCCCAGCAATGATATTTGATATAAGTTTATACAACAAATTAGAAAGGGAAATAGGTCTATACTCTGCAAATTTTGAGTGTCTATCCACCTTGGGAATGAGGGTAAGATAAGTGGTATTAAGAGGATCAAGGATAAGGCCAGAAGTTCTGGAGTCCTCAATGGCATTGACAATTTCAAGACCAAGCAAAGTAAAAAAGTGAAGATAAAATTTAGATGTCCAGCCATCAGGCCCAGGGATTTTGTCTTTGGCAAAGGCCTTAAGGGTAGATTCAACCTCCAACAGAGTAATGGGAGCTTCCAAAGACACATAGTCCTCCACCGAGAACATGGAAGGATAGAGTTTGATCACCTCCAATTGATCAGAAATACTAGCAGATTTAGGATCCCTATAAAGTTCCAAGAAGTAAGAAGTGGCCCCAGATTTGATAGAATCCTAATCAAAGCACAACTGTCCCGAATCATCCCAGAATTCCCAGATAGAATTGGAGAGTCGACAATGATTTGCATAAGAATGGAAATACTTATAATTTTCATCCCCGAAATGAAGCCAAATGGCACAACTGTGCTGGCGAAGAGTCTCCTCCTTATGATCCAAAATAGTATATTTCTGATGAAATAAAGATTTTAAATGCTCATATCTTCCAGGCCCAAAAGGGTCATCAACCCAAATAGCTTCCAACTTACTAATCTCCTTCTCAATGCCTGAAAGAGATTCATCTTCCAAATTTTTAGCCTTAGTCTCCCAATCTCCAACAATCTTCCTAAGCTTTGATAACTTGAAAATCAAAGCATAGATAGGGGACAGGTGAGATGGGACCTTAGTCTGAAAATTTTGCCATTCTGACGTAACCAGAGAATTAAAATCAACCATAGATAGCCACGTAGGATTAAACTTTATGGGATACACAACTTTGCACAGGTTGAAATCCAACTGAAGAATGGCAAATCTATGATCAGAACAACCCAAAGATAAGTGCTAACATCTATAACGACCCAGAGAAGTACATAGGGAATCAGAGATAAAAAACCGGTCAAGACACTTAGCAATGCCAGCACCACTGGTCCAGCCATTGGACCAAGTAGGAGACACCAAACCCGGCTCAACATCCACCAAGCCAACCTCATCAAATATATGGTGAAAAAAATCAGTCATAGGGTCAATCGGCCGACCACACCCCCACACCTCGTCGGCATACCAAATTAAATTCAAATCACCCCCAAGAAAAAGATTAGGTAGATTCAGGATGCCATCCACCTAAATGCGCTCCCATATGGGATCTCTTTGAGAATAACGCCCGTAAATATTCAGCACATGAATCAATTCACCAAAACCCTTGATCCTTCCCTTGAGAAGTAAACCTGCACACGAATGAAAAGCCTTCATCTTTGCCAGTAAAGGGTTCCACCCTACCATAGATTCACCAGAATGACCAATGCACAAAAAAACCAACCCAGCAGTGTTTGGCAAGCGCTCAGTTGGTTGACAGAAGTGTCACAACCCATTTTGGCAATGGTGACTTTGTGACCAAGACTGTTGAAACAACGAAGGTTGTGCGAAGAAGTTAGACGGAACCGAGGCTTGATTGGAAGTTGTCTTTGGCAGAGAGGACATTTTCGACTGAGACGTTTGGCTGTAATGCAGTTACGGCAAATGTATGGCAGGATGACCCGGAAGCACAAAGATTGTCTGATGAAGGAGGCGAAACAGTTGGAGGCAACGTTCCACTTCTGTTGTATTTGAGCCAAAAGGAGGAGGTGCGGCAGCTTGCGGACTCAAGATGGCGAGGTGCGCCATCTCTTCCTTTCTTCTACCTAAGTGCAGCGAGTGGAAGGGTCGCTACCCTTGGAAAAGGTAGACAGACCATGGGTGTTGCAGAAAGAGTAAACTCAAAATGCAGCCAACTGTGGATGAAGGTGGTGTCTTCATTCATTTGTGAAAGAGTTTGCTAAGAAGACTAGAGGAGGTGACCGACGCAACTGATGGAGCGGACTAATCACCCAATTCATGCAAAGAAGAAGGGAACGGAGACTAGTGTACAGGAAGAACTACACAGCATGATGGTTTTAGCAGGTTGGTGTGAGACAATAGTGACGGTTGACGTTGTCGAGGACGACCAATAGTTTAAGTGGGGGAAGTTGTCATGGCCACGTTTTTCAATGCACTCCAGTGGTTAGTGTGCCTAGAAAAGGTGGCGTGAATGGTTCAACAAAGGTTGCGGTCCCACGCGGCAGGGACAAACACCCACACTCACCATCGACAAGGAGCAACGAGAGTGTGGCGCACTCCCAAGCCAAGCGCTGGAACAAGCACACTTAGAAACGACGGAGACGCGAGAGTTTGGGAGAGAGCGCCTTAGCGCACTTTAGAGGTGGGTGCTCCGGCAAGGAGGCGCTCAAGCGATGGAGCGGGCGCTCCGCAGGATGAGCGTCCAAGCGACGAACGGGTGCAAAACCCTTGAGCGTGTGGCAGATGGGTGTGTGGGTAGATTATGCACGCAAACAAGGGAGCGCTTCAGCAGGCAGAGCGCTTCGGTAGACAGACCAGCAGATGTGCGCGCGACGACGAGGTGACGATGGGCGCACGCATGGCAAAGAAGGAACGACAAGCGTTTTGATGGGTGCTCCAGCAAAGATGATGGGTGCGCAACCCACTGGTGGTGTGGGTGCACGACCCTTAGATGGGGCAACGAAAGTGGACCAAGGGCGCGCACGGCAAGTGGACCGGTGGGGCATCAGCAAGGTTGACGTTGACATGTTGGCTAAGTGGACCCTTAGTCACGTCAGCAAAGTGGACAAATGGCAAGTTGGATAAGTGAAAAAAAGCTTAAGTGGGCCAAGTGACTTGACAAGCGCTCCTATAAATAAAGGAGGCGTCAAGGAAAGAAGACAACTTATCCAATCCAAGGAGAAACCCAAAGCAGCAATAATTGATTGTGGAAGTCACTGAGGCAAGGGACAGTTCATGTAGAGATTGCGCTTGGTTAAAACGCATGTATGTTTCTGAAGCATCCGCATAGGGGTTTCGTAGACAGGTCGTTTTTGGTAGAGTGCTTAGACGAACAAGGGCAGCAGGCTAAGTTCAGAAAGAGGCACGTTTTCTGGGTTTTATGCGTTGCGACAACAACATACAGTGAGGGTTTGCAGCAGTCGTTTCGACAGCTAAGTTAGTCGCTCCATGGAGGTTGACTTGGGCATTTTCTAGTTTGGTAAAAGTGTGTGTTTTAGCCAGGTTGGGCGCACACCTGAAGAGTGGCTGGGTTTGGCACTTCCGTTTATTATACTTATGAAAATATAAAAAACGGGCTATGCATTAGGCAACCTGCAGACTTCCATACTTTCTTGTGTTTTTGCAATTGTGTAAANTTTTGGCACTTCCGTTTATTATACTTATGAAAATATAAAAAACGGGCTATGCATTAGGCAACCTGCAGACTTCCATACTTTCTTGTGTTTTTGCAATTGTGTAAAAATGACTAGTAAAGATAAAAACATGTTTCCACAATAATGGTAGGCATACTCTGTTAATTAAAATCAAGCTGGCTAAGCCCTTGAAAGGTTACTATATGGTGCTGCACTCCCTCTTTACGAGTCTAGAGCGCTCGGCTAACTTGGGCTGTGACAAAAACCCCCTTCAAAGACCTCAAATGCTCAACACCCAGAATCTCTTCTAACTCGGAGCAGAAATGAAAGGACAACGTTTGAAGTTTTGTCACTTGTGACAACCCATTGGAACAATCCAATGCCCCCAATTTCTCGAAAAATACCAATGTTTCAAGAGTTGGCAACAGTAAATGTTGGAGGGGAGTTTGAAACAACAATTTTCCATTTTTGCATTTTTTGCCCTCTTGAATTAGTCTTGACTAGATCGCCAGTCTTTGACGAACACATAAAAAATATTCCGAATGTTGAACTATAAAGTGATAATAAAATAGATTACATAGAACTGGCGAATCTGAGGAGCTAGTAGACCCGTGGGGGGAAGAATATGACACAAATATCTCCAAAACCAATACATTCATAAGTTGCTCATTGACTCTCTGTCTCGGTCTCTAGAAAAAATTTCTAAAACAAACTAACTTGGGCTCTTGAATTACTCATTTCCTTTAGTTATTTGCACCAGTAAATGCCTAATGTTTGAAGTTTTGAAAGACTACAAAGCCCTCCTAATTTTTCAAACTGGACAAAACGCTAGCCATAAATCTGGTAGTGTTATTGGAATTTGGCAATGCTCCAACCTGCACCAGACTATCAGAATTATTGATTTTGAGATCTCGAAGGTTGGGGAAATCAACATTAGAATGAGATACCTCAGAAGCGTCTACTTTAATCAACGCTCCTTGCCCTCTTGAATTTGTTGCTATTTCAAACTCCCCTCCAACATTTTTGCATTTTTTTAATTCCAGCAGTTTAAGATTGTGCATGGTTGATATGCCCAACTTTTTCAACTGAGTCTACATTCCAGTGGAATCGGGTGAACATTTCCACGAGAAGCCGAATAACTTCAATTCCTCCAAGCTCTTTAAGAACCGAACCAAGTTGGCAGCATTGTCAATAAATTGCATGACTATTTACCTCTGTTCATGCCAGAATCTTTCCAATTTTCTGCCCGGCTCCAACAGTCTCTTCTCTCTCTATATAGGACCCTTAAATTCTCCACCAAAATCTTTGAAGCGAAGAGGAATACAGACAGTTATAACAACTAAGCAATATTAGCTCCTGGGACTACTCAACACTGAATACGCTTTCCACAAAAGAGCCTTTACTCAGCGGCATTTTGACTCCGCGCACCCAAATTGTTATCTAGAAATTGTTAGAAACAATATTGATATTCTTGCAAAGTTTAAGAATTCAAAATTTTACAGACCACAACACTAGTTTGAATACCCGTTAAAACTTCAAAAATCTCCACTTTCACGAGACACTTCTATTGTAAATTTTGAAAACCCAGCAATCCTTTCCACCCAGATCCGTCCCATATCTTGATGATAGTATCTTATTCAGGTTGTTAGAGCTAAACGACCTTATATGGAATATCTCATTGCATTAATCAACTAATAATTTATTAAAATAAATTTAATATATAACAAACTTCTGCATGAATTCAAATTTAAATTTGCCTCCCGTCTTTAAATTTTAAATTCAAAATTCAAAATTAAATTAAATTTGCCTGCGTCTTTAAACTCAAAATTCAAAATTCAAAATTAAATTAAATTAAATTTGCCTCCGTCTTTAAACTCAAAATTCAAAATTAAATTTAATTTGCCTCCCGTCTTTAAACTCAAAATTCAAAATTAAATTTCCTTCCCATCTTGAAATTCAAATTAACACACGAAAATGGCGGCTACGAAGAATCGGTGGCGATGTGTGAACGTACGTATTGATACCGTAGACTCTCGCCGAAATGACGGGAAATGGCTTCCAAAAATAGTTGCCGGAACTTGACATTGGCATACATGGAATGGATGGGTATAAGAATACCATGGAGATGGAGGTATCATAGGTAGTACAGACTCTGGTAAATAAGGCTCGCCCCTTTCATATCATGTGAACTTTTTCGTACAATGATAATGGACAAAATTAATTATATACTTTTAAATAAAATTGAAATTGAATATATTCTTATGAAATAAAGTTTATTAGATTTTTTTCAAAAAGCTGGTGCAATACATGTATGAAATAAAGTTTATTCGATTTTTTTCAAAAAACTGTTGCAGTACTTGTATGAAATAAAGTTTATTAGACTTGTTTTCAAAAAGATGGTGCAGTACAATAATTGTGTTCTATAATTTAGGCGTGGATTGCGACGTGTTGAAAGGTGGTTTTGAAAAGTGGTAATGGAATAAATTTTTATAATACATAATTGTTGCGTAATGGGTTTTCATTTGACACTAAGGGTGTTTGAATATTTATTTTTCAAACACTAAGGGTGATATAATAATTATGTCAATGGTATTAGTAATAATAAAAAGGAGATATAATAATTATTTTATTGGTATTAATATTTATTGAAATATTGTTTTTTTAAATCAAATTAGTAGATAATTTATTTTTTTATTTTTTTGGATAAGTAATTTTAGTATAATATTTAGTTTTAAACTAAACATTATTAAAAAAAATTACTTATATTAATTTTTATTGGTGTATATGACTTTTTTTTCACATAAAAAAAATCATAATCTTCTATTACAAAATATAAAAAATTACTTTTTTTACCTGCTTTATGATGTCACATAATACATCTCAAAAAATAATGTTCTAAATCTGATCTATCTCTTTTTTAGATTATCCTTCTATCAAGAAGTATCCATCCTTTCACTTTTGAGATACATTCATTCATATTTGCATATAAAATTTGTCCAGATATATCAACAATTTTTACCATGATCTCTCATCATATGTACAATAAAGGTTTCTTGCCATTATGAATTCATCATTTTCAAAATTCCCATTTTCTTGCTTTCCACAAGTGTTTTAAGGGCATATCTAGAAAATCAATAAACATAATCATAGTGCTGGAGCAATTGTTGTGGAGCCCATTTAATGAGCCATTTATCATTGTCTTTGTTTGTTGCATCTATTTTCAGAAACTAAACCATCCTAATTGCAAAGCTACTGCATAAGGGTTGTAAATAATATCCAGAGTCGTTGCTTGCTTTCAAAAATTCTGCAATGACTCTTTTAACACAATATTTTTATATTCTGACATATACCAAGTTCCTTCCTCTTCCTGCATAAGAACTCCAACTTTTGCTAAATCATTTGCCAGGACATTTCTTTCCCTATAGATGTGCTTAATTTCCATATTTTCCATTTGGTCTATTAACCTACGTAGCTCATCCAACATAAGAATAAATTGCATATTATGAATCCTATTATTCCTTGTAATCCACTTAATGATCATTTGTAAATCACCATAGATCTATATCTTTTTTTATTTTATGTTCATAAGCCAATCTTGGCAGTAGTTTCATAGCACTTAGCTACGCAAAATTGTTTGTACCTTCTTCAAGACCACCTTTAAACACGTACCAGTGATCTTTAGTAATATAAATGCATCCCCCAACATCACAAGATCTCTGATCCCCCATAGATTCTCCACCAAAGTAATCCCATGGAAACAACTAATCTATAACTTCCTCTACTACCATTCTGGTTTTGAATTTTATATTGTCTTGTGGAAGATATCTCATAGTCCCCAAACTTTGATATGTACTTTGAAAAGGAAAAATAAAGTTATCGTCAAAACAACAAATTCCATGACACAATCAAAGGACTGAGATCTGAAATCCTTTAAATCCTTCTTTGAGTTCTTTAAACAATTCTCCACAGATTCTCCTTCCCACAGATTTTCCAGCTGAAGTTTTCTTTCAATTTCATTCCATACATTTTTTGTATATTTACATTTGACCACTGGATTATAATTTGTTTCTTCAGACTCCTTACACAAAAAAACACCTCCCAGAACCCTCTCTTCCTTTCCTTCTAAGTACATCCCAAGTTAATGCCTTATTGGAGAGTAAAAACCACAAAAGAATCTTAGTCTTCAAAAGACATTTGAATTTTTAGACCCCTTCCACCACCAAACTTGTTCAGTTTCTTCCCTTTCCTTAATTAGCTAAGTATAACCGTCTTTGAATGAGTAAATTCCATATTTTGAATAAACCCATGCTAACTCATCCTCATTCCCATTAAATCTTGTATTGCTAGCCTTCACTAATGCAATATAAGCATTTCATGAATTTACATCATTATTTTCTACTTAGCCAACATCTTCCACTTTAAGCCATCCTCGTCCCAATAAAATACTATTCCGTGGATATATGTATATTAGTATATATTACTTATGTTACAGTAATTAACTGAAAATAATTATAATATAAAATTATATAAAGCTAATACTAGTAATCTTAGAATTTTAATATATTAAAATTAGAAACAAAGTTATTTAGCGTTAATTTCTTTGTTAAACTAGTTGTTTTTTTTACTTATATAGATGAAATATGGTATAAATGATATAAATTTTAGAACTAAAAAATATTTTAAAATTAAAAACAATTTTTTTAAATAAATAATTTATGTTTGAGCAAAATATTGTATAGTTAATCTGATTTTTAATCAATTTTTTATATGACTTGAATTGATAATGATTCTTAAACCTGAATCAAACTTTTGATTGATTATTAAGAAGGAAAACTTGATTATGATACACAGCGAACTAACATGTTAATAGATAAAGAATAACCAAAACATTTCTAAAGAATGTACACATTAACCATACATAACAATTGGATTAGCTAATTCATGCAACTTTCCTATAGGCAGAAAACAATGAACCCCACTTCAACATTGTAGTCTAAAGCTTTAACCTTGTAGCATTTCTTAAAAACGCCACTTCAACATTGGAGTCTAAAGCTTTAACCTTGTAACATTTCTTAAAAACGCATGCTCACACATAGAAAACATACCATTTAGCTTGTGTTCTTGAACCTCTTCATATGGAAATTTCCTCCCACTATAATAAATCCATCATTTCTCTTGTCCTCCTTGTTTTTCTCCATCAATAATTCAACTCTCTATTCCCCTCCAAGCAATTAATCAAATTATTAAACAAAGCAAAGTGATTTCTTTAAAGAAAAGTGAGAAATCACCTTATAAAAATATAAGAAATATTTGTTTCTTAAATAATTAAACTATGAAGATGAAAAAGAGGAAAAGGCATAGAAAATAGTAATCACATTAACATTATTATTTGCTTGTTGTATATTATAAAACATATCTAGCAAACATGTTTCTTGATATAATGCTAACATGGCTACCATTACATGAATTACGTAAAATACAAACAATTTCTGTTTTATACTTGAAAAACAATTTGGAGTTGGAGTTACATTGGAAGCAGTTAAACAAATGAACATGGGTGGGGTAAAGGTTCTGTATTCATTGTATAACTACTTTTATACCAAGCATTGAGAGGGGATGTGGAACCATAAAAGAACATGGAACCTACCATTCCACAAAATAAAAAGAGTTTTGCATGTTTTTAGTTATACAACAACCATTGAAGGAAATTACATGAATTGAACACCAAAGAAAATGTGGATTTGATGCTGATGTAAGCATGCCAAAGGAAAACCATTGGAAACAAAATGTAGTGCAAGATCTAGATGGGGGCACCATAACAAAAACTAGTATTTGAGGGTGAGTTTCGCAGTGGTTTTGTAGAGCCAACACCAACATAAATAGGACAGAGTAAAACCACCATAAATGTAATATCGATTTCAATCTAGATAGAACACCAAAACATAAACACCAGTGGAATTCCTAAAGCACCACATTTAGGACATGTCATCTTGATGCACTTTGAATTTATCTTAAAAAATTAGAAATAATGTGCATGTTGCTTAATTATCTATAGACATGTTGATCCTAGGGTGAGCTAAGACCAATGAACTATAGTAGTGATAAGAGCCTTCTAATAATCTAATTTAGAAGCAAACATCTCATAAACAGATTTTGAAATAGGTAAAGATCAACTAAAGTCACCCCTTTATGCATACACATTGTGATGACTCCTAAAAAAGACCCATCCTCAAAGTAAAAACAACTAACTATTAAATAAGATCAACAATATGACTGGTCCACATGAATGAAAGTGATCTCACTGAAAATAAAAAAACTATTTAAAAAATAAAACTAAATAAAAAATAAAAAATTAATTTAAAAAAAAAACCTTAAAAAAATAAAAATGCAATTATCATAGAATTACTGAGCATTTTGCATATAGATTTTGCATATAGCATTTTGCATTTTCTTTGCATTTTATTTCCTACTTCATGTCATGCTAAACCACTTGTTTAGCTCCTATGAACCCGCTTGTTTTACTCCTATGAAATTTGAAAATATAATATGATTGTTTTAAGTATGTATGTACATGAATTTAATTGAAAACACAAAAGCTTATAGACAATAAATAAATGCGGGATAACAAAATCTTGTCTGCCATGTTTAAAAAGGTCCTCGGGAGGCATGGTACAATGGAATAAACTTTTCTTCCGGGCCCCATCGCAGTGGGGGTGGGTGATGTACCAAGGCTTTTTTCTTTTTAATAATGTGAAGAACGATAATTATGTCCTTGTTCTTATCTCTTCATGCCCATGCGTCAGTGTTTTATTCGTTTGGAATATCTTCTCTGTTTTGCGTGGCGCGGATCAACCCAAGCACAGTTTCTTATCTTTTATATATATTTGTATATATTGTTTAGCCCATTCATTCCATTTTGGCCAATCTTCCACTGCTGTTCAGAGTGTTTTGTTCCACCTATTTTCTGCCATTTGCGTGTCTTCAGTTGAGTATTTACAGAATTCCCGTTCTCTGCCATTTTCTAATATCGCCATGGAAGTAGTGACTGGACTGGGCTCAGGTGTGGCAACAAACGTCACCAATGCCATTGTTGGTGCCCTCTTCCAACAGTTGAAGGATGTTAGGGCGTTGGGGGAGAACCTTCAACTTCTCGATACTGAATTCGCCCGTATGGACCAGTCGTTACGCGATATTCAAAACCAGTTCGAAGATCAACAAAAGAAGCTGCCGGAGTTAGTGGAAAGTTGTTTGGAAAGAATCAATCATTCGCTTGAAGACGCCAAACCTCTCATCCAGCGCGCCAACAGACAGCAAGAACGGCCTCTCGGTTGCGTTCGCTTCCCCATGTCCAAGATCCCCGCAGAAATCAGAGAATGGAAGACCAGAATTGGTGAGCTCTTCCAACAGCTTGATTCCGAGCTTTCAAGAGCTACCGATACTGCACAGCTTGTACAGTCCGCACAGCCTCGGGCTGACCTTCTTCTTCAACCTACACCAACGATTGTGGAGGCACAGTCTCGCATTGAAGCTGATCAGAAGCAGCTGCTCAAGTGGCTTAACGATCCTCAGGCTCGGGTGATAGGAGTGTACGGGATGGGTGGGATTGGTAAGACGTTGCGACTCCAATTCATCTACAATAACTGCCAGAAGAAGGTGAGTGCTGATTTCGATTTCGATTTCGTGTTTTGGTTTACAGTCTCCCGAGTCTATAGCATGGAAAGTCTCCAGAATTCCATTGCCCAGACATTGAATTTAAAGTTTGAAGAAAATTCTAGTAGTGACATGCGAAAGATGAAATTGTATGCAATTCTTGAAAAGAAGCGGTTTCTTCTTGTATTAGACGACTTGTGGGATTCAATCAATTTGGATGAAGTAGGTCTCAGATTTGGGGATCATAACCAGAGCAAGGTATTAATCTCTAGTCGCCGCAGAGATGTGATTGGAGAAATGGGTGCGAATGAGTACATCATGAAGATACAACCCCTGTCCAAAGAAGAAGGATGGGAGCTATTCAAGAGAAAAGCTTTTACAACTGTGTCTGTTCAACAGCAGAATCTGGAGGTTATTGGTAGGGAAATTGCTTCTGAGTGTGAAGGTTTGCCATTGGCAATAAATACAGTTGCTGCAGCACTAGCCTGGAAAATGTCTGTTGACGAGTGGAATTCCGCTTTGAGTTTGATGAGAAGTGCCGATCCATCCTTTCCAACCACTCACGAGAGCATTGATAGAAAGCTCTATCAACACTTAAGAATCAGCTATCTTAATTTACCAGATAACTTGAGGATGTGTTTTCTATATTGTGCAGCCTTTCCGGAAGACGAAGAAATTGATGCAGAGACACTGGTAGAGATGTGGACAGCAGAAAGATTGGTCCCCCAAACGAGTACAACTTACTTCATGGATGCTGGGCGGCAATACATAGATCTACTGGTAGATAGGTGCTTGTTTGAGTATGTTGATGCTGAAAAAAAGAAAATAAAAACCCATGATGTACTTCGTGATATGGCGATCCATATAGGTCAACGAGAGGAGAAGTGCTTATTTTTATCCGGTAAACATCTGCGACACTTCCCAAGTGAAGAAGAGACCAGTGATCGCAAAAGAATCTCTGTTTCTGACAATGAAATCAGTGTTCTTCCAACAGATTTGAAGGAGTGTCCAACACTCGTCACTTTGTTGTTGGGTGGCAATAGAAAGTTGGAGGAAATTCCAGATAGGTTTTGGGTAAGCCTCATGTCTCTCAAGGTTCTGGATCTGTCACATACCTTCATAAAAGCATTACCAACGTCAGTGGGGGAACTGCGACAGCTTGAGTTTCTTAATTTGGAGGGGTGTAAAAAATTGACGGTCTTGCCTGATAGCATATGTAAGCTTTCACATCTTCAATTCTTGAATCTTAAATACTGTGACAGTCTAAGCTATATACCTGACAGGATAGGAGAGCTTAACAATCTGAAGCATTTCATATTTGTTCCAGATGAGACCTTCTCAAAATTCGAGGGGATTCCAGGTCAAATCTTTCAACTCACATCATTGAAAAAACTGATCTTGCCTTATTTGCCTTTTAACAATAATGTAATGAGTCTGGAGGAGCTCACAAATCTCTCAAATCTGATCGAGTTGGATGTCACTGTAAAGCCACAAATTACGGGGGGCTCAATGAGTACCTGGTCAGAGATGAGAAATTTGAGATTAAGGTTCCAGGTGCCAAAGATGAGAAATAAGAGATTATGGTCCGGCGGGCCCATATATGAAAGCAGGGATGATGCAGCGCTATATATTCTTCCCCAGAACATGCAGAGTATGGAGAAGTTGCAGAATCTTGCTTTAGAACAATATCGAGGGGTAAGCCTGCCGGATTGTATTTGTCAGTTTCGATATTTGAAGGGTTTGTGCTTGTCCTATTGCACGGAACTAAAGGAGCTTCCAGCCTTGCAGAATGGGAGTGACGGTGCAAGAGCCGGTTTTCCGATGTTGGAGGAGTTAGAACTCGAGAGGCTAGACAGCTTAGAGAGTATCGTGTGGATGGAGGGGCTACCCAATTTAAGGAAGTTAAAGATATCACATTGTCCTCAGTTGAAAGAGTTGCCCATGGACGGTGATGGTGGGTTTCCGATGTTGGAGAGATTAGAACTAAAATATGTAGAGAGATTAGAGAGTATAGTGTGGAATGCAAAAACAATGTTGCGACTCCAAATCGTCAGGTTACGAGGATGCCGAGTGTTGAAGACATTTAGATATAGCATATTGTTCATCCTCGAGGAGATTTATAATTGAAAAGTTTCCCAATTTAAAGATCATAGACATCCGTAGCTGTGAGTTGGACGTTGAGATCGGTAATCTTCCAATGTTACAGGAATTGATTCTTCTAGGACTAGAAAAGATAGAGATGATTGCAGGACCATCCAGTGTATGGAATGAAGAAACAATGCCAAAACTTCAAGATATATGGATTTCGGGCTGCCCAAATTTGAGGAGGTTGCCAAGGGGATTGGACAAGCTTTCTAACTTGAGAAAAATTATGGGCGAATTAGATTGGTGGGAAGGAATAAGTTGGGAGAATGATGATGTGAAAATCAAACTTTCTCAATTTTTCATAGAAAAAGCCGAATAAGATCCTAAAACTTGTTCAGTCATGTAATATTAATATTAATGTTTTTTTAGTTGTAAGTTTATTTCCCCGAATATTGGATAAAATGTAAATTTTTTAATTAAATATTTTTTTCAAAAATCTTGATTTTTATGTAATATTAATATTTTATAGTTAAAAATACTGGATAAAATGTTAATTTTACTTTTTTTTATTATACTATATTTGATTTCTAAGTTAATGTTTAAATATGACAAATTTATTATACTTTTATAAAATTCAATAATTTAAGGATTAAATAAATATTTTTAATTTTAATTATTTACAAAAATAAAATAAAAAAATTCAAATCTGTTTTTGGTGAAGAGGATAAGACTACTATTCAAACTAAATCAAATTGATTGTTTGTTACCTGTATATTAAACAAATTAAATAATTGTAAAGCAGCTAGTCCATGTTTTAAAGATAATATTCTATGATTTTGTGAAATTGATAAAGAAAACTAATATTATGAGAAAACTTGAAATCCTACATCTAATATATATGCGCTTCTTAATAAAAGTTTAGTAAAAAATAATAACAAATTGAAAAAATAAATTGTCAAAGCGAATAGAAAAATTATTAACACAAAGCTACATATTATTTGTCACTTATAAAAAGTTTAATAGAATTAAAATAAATAAGTAAGAAATAATAAGTAAATACCAAAACATTGCCTTTTGAAAATATTGATTATGTAATAAGTATTTTAAGTTAAAAATAAAAATAAATTGTGTACTTCATAATATATTATATAAATAAAAAACCATAAATCAATGCCTTATAAGAATATATAAATATATCTTAATTTAATATAAAACATATTTATGTAAAATATGGATTAATAGTGCATAGCACAAAAGCTTTGCAGTGATGTAATAGGTGTAAATAAAAAAAAATCCGGTTAGTAAACTAATATATCTTATAATCTTAACCAAAAAATATTAACATATAACTATTAATATAACTATTAACAAATGAATGACTGTACTTTATTACAATTTCATTATACCTGGTTATATTAATAAACTAATACACATTTAAAAATAAAAATAATAAAATAATAAAATTTTTAAACATTAATATTAAATTTTTAAAAACATTTTTTAGTTAATAATGGTCAATATCATATTTATGATATTAATTATAATTAATTTGAAAAACCATATTAATGAAAAAGATTTATTAAAAATAAAGAAAACTTTCTAAACCAAAATATTTATTATCAAAAAAAAGTTTAATATATATATATATTAAAATTATATTTATATTCTAATACTTTGTAACATTGAAAATAATTTCTATAAAGTTATATTTTGAATAAATAGTAAATGTGATTTAATAAAGTAGTTAGGTTCATCCATGAATTCAATTAACATAACCTAAGTTTGTGTTAGTAATTGAATACTCAATTATCTTTACGAAGATAAGTGGTTGGTTTTAGAAGAGGCAATTACTAACTATTAAGCAGGAAAGGCACAGACTGATGACAACTTAATAAAGATGAGTAGTGAAAAGCACAAACTAAGGTTGTGGGCAAGGGGGTGGAGGCATTGCAAATTGGAAATAGTTTCGAGGCACCAATGGCTAGAAGGAGCGTGGTTGCTCCAGTTTTTGTAGTACCTTCCAATAAGTTTTAACTATATAACCTTAATTATTTTAGAGAAATGATTTTTAAATAAAAGTTCTTTATAATTAGAATGTGATATTCAATATAAATGATTAGTCAACATTTAGAAATATAAGGATAAGCGTAATTATTGATTTAATTAATAGAGATATAAAAAATTATGATTTATAATAACTATTAACCCTGCTATTTGCAAACTTAACAGTTAAGTTAAGGTTTCATAAAGAAAACGTGCTAACTGAAATGGAACTATAATAATAATTACATTAAATATTTTGAGCATCGTTGGTGTTCAATATTATGTACATCAACATTTTATAATTAAGAAATTGAGAGAAACTACAGAGTAAATAAACACAAACATGAAATTAAAAAGGACTCTTCACCCTCACTATCGAAGGCTGAAATCTTTTCAGTAAACTATTATTTCTGTGTTCAACATTTTAGCACATAAGGCTTTGCAGATAAAAAAAATGTAGCAATAAAATTGGTTCTGCATCACTACTTTTCTCCATACAAAATATTAAATATTTTTTCCAGCAAATCCATTTAACATTCACAAAAAAGAAATTGTTTCTATGGACGTTCCTATTAATGACTCAGTTAACATAGAAAGAAGAGAAAAACCAAAAATTACAGAGATGGCAGTTTGAGGCTATTATCATTTTAACCGGTAACATATTGTTGATAAACCAAAGAGAAAAATAATTACTACAGTATATCATTTTTTTCCACCAACCTGCAACACCGGAAAGATCACCACAAAAAAAAAATATAACCGAATACCCATGTTGGACACCCAACTTTTTTTTCCCAATGTTTCGTACAACCATGGATGGAACCAAGGAAAAGGATTACCATATACATATAAAAATGTCCAGCTTTTTGGGCATACCTGTGTTTTGTCGATATATCTTCGAACTAAAGAATACTCAGAGAAGAACAAATGACAGAGTTTGTTTCCACCAAGGACGCCTTCGTTTACCAAGATTATTTCGTGAAACCAAGACTATGGCGTTGGAATATCCATTAAAGACGACCAAGCTATTGATAGTTGCATATCCATGGTGATTAAGAATTCGTCCGGTAAAAATATGAACCCGTTTACCAACTGATAAAACTCAAATGAGCCAAGAGAACTATTCTGGAAGAGTAGAATGGTTGCAAACCGAGTGTTGCCACTAAGACTGAAATATCACATTTGAAAAGAGTTGAATCTAATTGGGAGGTATTCTGTAGAGTTTGAAAATGCCTCCACGCCATAAGGTAAAGTAATATATTAATTGTCAACCAAGTACCGTGTAGTACTGGTACCATTAATAACCAAGTAACCAGCAGAGAAGACGACGAGTCCCGACAACCATTGTTTTGTTTGCATGATGTTACATAGAGGAAAGGACACCTATAGGTAGACAATTTTTAAGCATTATCTATAAGATAAGTAAACCTCGCCCTTGGGTCCTACATATGACCATTTATACCTTGATTATGTTGTTAAGGTTTTACCACACAAGTTTGTTCATAGACCAGTTGTTCGGGTACACAGCGTACTCCCAAAAGACCGAACACCTTCAGCAATCGCTTCACACAAATAGATCACAGATCAACACATTGATGTTTGTCATGTGGTTAAAACCCTCGAGAGGGAAACAGTCCATGGCCCCAGCCAAATAGCTACTTGGAGCAATTTATTATGTATAAGAAAGAAAGTTACATATGAGCTTCTCATAATCGATCAACTAGCCAAGGACCCTCTATGCTCTTTAAATAGAGATCATAGACCAATCGGGTGTTAAGCCATGGATCAATGGTAGGTATGATCTAAGAGAAGTTGAACTGTTGGATCACTCTATGTCTAGAACATATCATGACCGTCGGATTATAATATTTACAAATGCATACTAATGCATACTAAAGAAACACACTTTTACCTGACGGATATATTACATAAGTTGATCTTAACTATTTTCTAAGTGTCTAAATATCCTAACACCCCCCCTTAAGAACAACTTGGGATAGGATTGAAGGATTTACAAAAGTGACACTATTAGGAGAAGGAAGGAGGCGTTAGAGCCTATCCTCCCTTAAGGACACATTCCTGAACTCCTAACATAGACCGAAGTTTAGAAAACTTCGCTTCTGTAAGAGACTTGGTGAAGATGTCTGCAACTTGATCATCTGTAGGGCAATAGAGCACTTTAATAACACGATCATGAACAAAATTTCTGATGAAGTGCATGTGTAGTTCAATGTGTTTGCCGCACTGATGTAGATCTGGATCTTTGGAAAGCTTGATGGCACTTTGATTGTCATACCAAAGTGAAGTAGGCTGCTGCTGCTTGAATCCAAACTCTGAAAGGATCTGTCGAAGCCATAAAGCTTCTTGACTGGCATTAACTGCGGCTCGATATTCTTCTTCCGCTGAAGAAAGAGCAAGAGCTTGTTGTTTCTTACAAAGCCCAAGTGACAAGTCCAGATCCCAGACTGAAAACATAATTTGTGGTAGACTTTCGATCATCAGGATTGTCGGCCCAATCTGAATCAGTGAAACCAACGAACAAAGGTTTCCTCCCTGTACTGTAATGAATCCCAAACTGAATTGTACCTCAAATATATCGAAGTATTCTTTTTGCTGCTTTCCAGTGACTTTCATGAGGAGTTTGCATATAACGAGCAACACGAACAACGACAAAGGAAAGGTCAGGATGAGAATGAGTCAAGTATAAAAGACTACCAACAAGCTGACGATATAAGGTGGCATCTACTTCAGGGGAAGTACAAGTGGCAGAAAGTTTGACTCTAGAGTGGAAGGGAGAAGGGGCTGGTTTACAATCTTCCATGTAGAAGCGACGAAGAAGGTCACAAACATACTTAGACTAGGAAATAAAGATTCCTTCTTTGGTTTGCAAGACTCGAAGACCAAGAAAATAATGCAAATGTCCTAAGTCTAACATTTCAAAATTTTGCTCAAGACTGGATTTCACATGGGTTATAAGTTTAGGGTCACTACCAGTAAGGATAAGATCATCAACATAAATAACAAGTATGATGAGATGGTTTCCTACTTTCTTGGTATAGACATTGGGGTCAGAATGATATCTAGAAAAACCAGTGTCAAGGAGAAAGCTATCCATTTTGGCATACCAAGCTCTAGGGGCTTGCTTAAGGCCATATAAGGATTTCTTAAGGAGACAAACAAGGCTAAAGTTATTTTGAACATATCCAGGGGGTTGTTTTTTGTAAATCTCTCATATTTTATTAGTTTATTATTATATATATATTTTTAGTCTCGGACTGTTGCCTTCCCTGATTGCGTATGCTCTTTGCCGTGCACCTTGCGCAATCGCGGCGAATCAGAAACAGTAAGGAATTTTTTTTTTCTTTCCTTCTTGGCTACGTATGCTCTTTGCCGTGCACCTTGTGCGATCATGGCAAATCAAAAACAATGAAAAAACTTGAAAACGTAGACTTTCCGGGTAAGCTAACCAAGATCTAACCCCATTGTGTGGAAAAAAAAAATTTGTTTTTGTTTTTGTTTTTTTTTTTGTGATTTGCAGGAAAAAAAAGCAAGCACGGAGAACGAGAGAGAAAAGTAAAAAAAAAAAAAAGCCCCCTGCCTCTTTCCATTATTTTACGCACCTTTTAAATTTAGCTCACTTGGTCCAAAGTTGCTTTATTACTTAACAGGTCTTGAGCTCAAGTCTTATTAAGCTACTTTTTAGTGCATGCAATTTCTATTTTCAAGTTAATTTATTGTAAAAGTGCATCTCACATAAATAAAATAAAATAAAAGTGAGTCACTTAAGTCTTTTAATTTATTGTCATACTATTTAAAAGTCACATTATTGTAAAAGTGAACATCACTTATTCTACAAAAGTGATTCACTTCAAAGGAACTTTATTGTAAAAGTGATTGCCAAAGGTTGATCTTGGGAAGAGGGGGCTTCTTTTTTTAGTTGGTCAAGTTAACATCTGCCACGCCACTATTGGGAACATCTTCAACTTTTTGTTTGATCAAGCATAACTTCATTATCCAGAATCAGTTTTAAGTGTCTTTTTTTTTTAAACCACATATTTTTTCGAGCTCTTTGTATCCAGACAGTTAGTTTCTATTCTTTCAGCCACTATTTTACAGTATGGCCGCCCCTTGTGATATTATACTTATAAGTTCTAACTATTTCTCATGGAAATCTCGTATGGAGGATGTTCTGCGAAGTAGGGGAGTTTTCGGGATAACCTCAGGGAAAGAAACATAGCCCACTGATGATGATAAGAAAATTAAATGGGAAAATAGATGTGATGAAGATCGTGGATTGATTGGGATGTCAATCTCTACTGATTTGTGATTCCACATATCTGGAATTGATGAACCTAATCTCGCTTGAGAAAAGTTGGAATCTGTGTTTGGTAAATACAATGAAATTTGGGGTCATCAACTTGAGAATGAGTTGCTTTCCTTGATTCCAAATGATTTTTCATTCAAGACTATTTATCTAATTATAAAACTCTTAGACTATTATGTGCAGAATGCAAGATTAAGAAAGAAGACAAACAATGTATTTATCATATTCTTTCAAAACTTGGACTTGCATATTCTGTTTTTGTATCTACATTCTACTCCATGAAAGAATCCTTGATTGCAGCTGGCTATTAAGAGCCCAGCCTTGAATCCTTTTGTGATTCCTTAATTAGAGAGTAAGATAAGCTCATTCATCTTAGAATAATTAACAATGCAGATACATCTGGGAAAGCCTTATTGTCCCAATAGAAAGAAAAGTCCAAGCCTCCAAAGAAACATAATTTTCGGAATAATAAGCCAAACAACAAGGGTCCCAAACCCTCTCAGTCAGCTCCTTTTTTTAAAAATGACAAAGGATCCAAGCAAAAAGGAAAGAAGACTGAGCATCATTGCAATTTTTGTGGGAAAGATAATCATGATGAATCTAAGTGTTTGACGAAGATGGCAGCCTTGGAAGCAGCAATGAAGAAGCACCACATCAACCTAGATTCGTTTTCAGAATCTACCTCTCATGGACATGCACTTTGTGATTCTGGTTACTCTTATACTGCGTCTTCTTCTTCTACTTCAATTGAATGGCTCATTGATTCTGGGCATATTATCATATGGCTAAGGATAAAGCCATCTTTTCTACTATGCATGAATGTAACACCAAACAAATATTTGTTGGTGATGATAGATCTCTAAGTGTTGTAGGATCTGGAACAGTTCCAGTAGAAAATGGTCATTTCAGTGATCTACTATGTGTTCCAAAAATTTCCTGCAATTTGTTATCAGTCTATCAAATTACTCATTCAGGTGAATGTAAAATTGTGACGTTTACACCTCACCAAGTTGTAATCAAGGATTTTAAAAATCCTCAAAATATCCTTGCTACTGGAACTGTTGTTGATATTACCAGGTTGTACAAATTTAACAAATTTGGGTCATCACCTTTTCCTTCAGTTTTTGTTGCTTATAGTGATAACTTTAACAAACTTTGGCATGAGCGATTTGGTCACTTAAATTATCGCTCATTACAACAACTATGTAAAGACAATATGGTGACTGGTCTTCCGCTGATATCTTGCAAGGATGGTGTTTGTTCCGGTTGTGTACTCGGAAAACATCATCGGGACAGTTTTGACAAACGTGCCTCTTGGCACGCCTCAGTTCTCTTGGAGCTTGTACATAGTGACTTGTGTGGCCCTCGTCCATCTGCTTCATTTTCTGGTTTCAAATATTTCTTAACCTTCATTGATGACTACTCCAGACACACTTGGGTTTACTTCCTAAAACTTAAGATCGAAGTATTTAACATGTTCTTGGCCTATAAGGCCCTTTTTGAAAAACAATCTGGCCATCAAATTATTAAGTTAAGATCTGACAATGGAGGAGAATATGTTAACAACAAGTTCACTACTTTTTGCACTGAACAAAGAATCCAACAATAGCACACTGTTCCATATACACCACAACAAAATGGTGTAGCTGAACGGAAGAACCGCACTTTAAAAGAAATGGCTAATTGTATGATCCAATCTAAAGGACTAAGTCTTCAATATTGGGCCGAGGCCATAAATTGTGCAAATTACATAGTTAATTGCACACCCACTAAAGTTTTACAGGGTATAACACCGGAAGAAGCATGAAGTAAAATTAAACCAGATGTAAGTCACTTTCGTGTGTTTGGTTGTGAAGCATAGGCTCACATTTCGGATGAAAAACGGAAAGCATTGTAGCCTAAAAGTGAAAATTGCATATTTATTGGATATTCTGAAGATGTAAAAGGTTATAAACTTCTTCATCCACATTCTCATGATATAATCATTAGAAGAGATGTTAAATTTGATGAAAATCTCTTGGCCTGCGAGCCTAACTTGGCGGGTGTGCCATCTTTGGCCTGCGAGCCTGATTCGGCGATTGTGCCTTCTTCTTCTTCTTCTTCCAACTTCCTTGACAAATTTCCAACTCCAGTTTCTGATGATGACAGTGAGGATGAAAATCCACCTCCGCCTGCTCATGTTCCTCCAATTGCACCAGCACCAATACTTCCTTGATGGCTCCGTTCAACATGTGAAGCAGCTGGTGATCCTGGAGATCAACGTCGAACATGTTCTCAGTTTCAGTGAGTCTCTTCTCTTTTAGCTCAAGTTTCCGAGAATCATGATCTAGAAACTTTTGTATAAGCTTCAGGAAGTCCAGATTGGGATGCAACTATGGATGAAGAATATCGTTCCTTAATGGCGAACGATACTTAGGATCTTGTTCCTCTTCCAAAAGGAAGAAAACTTGTCAAATGTAAATGGGTCTACAGAACCAAGTATGCATCAGATGGAAGTGTTGAAAGACTTAAGGCAAGGTTAATTGCCAAAGGTTTTTCCTAAGTTGAAGGGATTGACTACAATGAAACCTTTGCCCCTGTAGAAAAAATGAACTCCATCTGCCTTTTTCTTTCCCTTGTAGCCTTACATAACTAGGAAGTCCATCAACTTGATGTCAAGTTTGTCTTCTTACATGGTGATTTACATGAGGAAATTTACATGGAACAACCTCCTGGGTATGTTCAGAATAACTCTAGCCTTGTTTGTCTCCTTAAGAAATCCTTATATGGCCTTTAGCAAGCTCCTAGAGCTTGGTATGCCAAAATGGATAGCTTTCTCCTTGACATTGGTTTTTCTAGATGCCATTCTGACCCCAATGTCTATACCAAGAAAGTAGGACACCATCTCATCATACTTTTTCTTTATGTTGATGATCTTATCCTTACTGGTAGTGACCCTAAACTTATAACCCATGTGAAATCCAGTCTTAAGCAAAATTTTGAAATGTCAGACTTAGGACATTTGCATTATTTTCTTGGTCTCCAGGTCTTGCAAACCAAAGAAGGAATATTTCTTTCTCAGTCTAAGTATGCTTGTGACCTTCTTCGTCGCTTCTACATGGAAGATTGTAAACCAACCCCTTCTCCCTTCTAGTCTGGAGTCAAACTTTTTGCCACTTGTACTTCCCCTAAAGTAGATGCCACCTTGTATCATCAGCTTGTTGGTAGTCTTTTATAATTGACTCATTCCCGTCCTAACCTTTCCTTTGCCGTTGGTCGTGTTGCATGTTATATGCAAACTCTTCATGAAAGTCACTGGAAAGCAGCAAAAAGAATATTTTGATATATTCGAGGTACAATTCAGTTTGGGAATCATTACAGTATAGGGGGGAAACCTTTATTGGTTGGTTTCACTGATTTAGATTGGGTCGATGATCCTGATGATCGAAAGTCTACTGTAGGTTATGTTTTCAGTCTCGGATTTGGACCTGTCACTTGGGCTTGTAAGAAACAACAAGCTCTTGCTCTTTCTTTAGCAGAAGCAGAATATCGAGCCGCAGTTAATGCCAGTCAGGAAGCTTTCTGGCTTCAACAGATCCTTTCAGAGTTTGGATTCGAGCAGCAGCAGCCTACTCCACTTTGGTGCGACAATCAAAGTGCCATCAAGTTTGCCAAAGATCCAGTTCTACATCAGCGTAGCAAACACATTAAGCTACACATGCACTTCATCAAAAATCTTGTTCATGATCGTGTTATTGAAGTGCTCTATTTCCCTACAGATGATTAAGTTGTAGACATCTTCACCAAGTCTCTTACAAAAGCGGGGTTTTCTAAACTTCGGTCTATGTTAGGAGTTCAGGAATGTGTCCTTAAGGGGGGATAGGCTCTAATTCCTCCTTCCTTCTCCTAATAGTGTCACTTTTGTAAATCCTTCAATCCTATCCCAAGTTGTTCTTAAGGGGGGATGTTAGGATATTTAGACACTTAGGATTTAGTTAAGATAAACTTGTGTAATATATCTGTTAGGTAAAAGTGTGTTTATTTAGTATGCATTAATATGCATTTGTAAATATTCTAATCCGATGGTCATGATAATTTCTAGACATAGAGTGATCCAACAGTTCAACTTCTCCTAGATCAAACCTACCATTGATCCGTGGCTTAACACCCGATTGGTCTATGATCTCTATTTAAAGAGCATAGAGGGTCCTTGGCTAGTTGATCGATTATGAGAAGCTCATATGTAACTTTCTTTCTTTTGAATAATAAATTGCTTCAAGTAGCTATTTGGCTGGGGCTGTGGACTATTTCCCTCTCGAGGGTTTTAACCATGTGATAAACATCAGTGTGTTGATCTATGATCTATTTGTGTGAAGCGGTTGCTGAAGGTGTTCGGTCTTTTGGGAGTACCCTGTGTACCCGAACATGATAAAGCCTAATGTGTACACATGATAAATATCCAAGATTCTGAAATCCAAGATATTGAAAGAATATGATAAATACATTGTTTGTCTTCTTTCTTAATCTTGCATTCTGCACATAATAGTCTAAGAGTTTTATACTTAGATAAATAGTCTTGAATGCATGAAAAATCATTTGGATTCAAGGAAAGCAACTCATTCTCAAGTTGATAACCTCGAATTTCATTATGTTTACCAAACATAGATTCTAACTATTCTCAAGCGAGATTAGGTTCATTAATTCCAGATATGTGGAATCACAAATCAGTAGATATTGACATCCCAATCAATCCACGAGCTTCATCACATCTATTTTCCCATTTAATTTTCTTATAATCATCAGTGGGTTTTGTTTCTTTCCCTGAGGTTATCCTGAAAAGTCCCCTACTTCGCAAAACATCCTCCATACGAGATGTCCATGCGAAATAGTTAGAACTTGTAAGTATAATATCACAAGGGGTGACCATACTATAAAATAATGGCTGAAAGAACATAAACTAACTGTCTAGATGCAAAGAGCTCGAAAAAATATGCGGTTTAAAAAAAAATGGCACTTAAAACTGATTCCGGATGATGAAGTTATGCTTGATCAAAGAAAACGTTCTACATTAGCGCAGCAAACACATTGAGCTACACATGCACTTCATCAGAAATTTTGTTCATGATCGTGTTATTGAAGTGCTCTATTGCCCTACAAGATGATCAAGTTGTAGACATCTTCACCAAGTCTCTTATGGACGCGAAGTTTTCTAAACTTTGGTCTATGTTAGGAGTTCAAGAATGTGTCCTTAAGGGAGGATAGGCTCTAATGCCTCCTTCCTTCTCCTAATAGTGTCACTTTTGTAAATCCTTCAATCCCATCCCAAGTTGTTCTTAAGGGGGGATGTTAGGATATTTAGACACTTAGGAGTTAGTTAAGATCAACTTGTGTAATATATCTGTTAGGTAAAAGTGTGTTTTTTTAGTATGCATTTGTAAATACTCTAATCCGAAGGTCACGATATGTTCTAGACATAGAGTGATCCGATGGTTCAACTTCTCTTAGATCATACCTACCATTGATCCGTGGCTTAACACCCAATTGGTCTATGATCTCTATTTAAAGAGCATAGAGGGTCTTTGGCTAGTTTATCGATTATGAGAAGCTCATATGTAACTTTTTTTCTTTTGCATAATAAATTGCTCCAAGTAGCTATTTGGATAGGGCCGTGGACTATTTCCCTCTCGATGGTTTTAACCACGTGACAAACATTGGTGTGTTGATCTGTGATCTATTTGTGTGAAGCAGTTGCTGAAGGTGTTCGGTCTTTTGGGAGTACCCTGTGTACCCGAAAACCTAAGTCCTAAGGATATACCCAAGTTGATCTTAACTAAATCCTAAGTGTCTAAATATCCTAACACCAGTTAGCCACATAATATTGATTTTAAATATAAAATCTATTTATAAAATCCAATCTCAAGAATGGATCATGCATTAACAAGATAAATGTCAAACATTCTATATATATTTTAATTAAAGATAGGATAGTAATTTATAATAAAAATAAATAAATGAATTTGTTTAGGTTTAGGTTCTTTTCAAATGGTATTGGAGCATGGTTACAATGCTCGAGCCTAATGGGTCATAAACTGTATATTTTAAACACAAATTTTTGTACTGTATGGATTTGCAAAAGTAATAAAAAAATATATTTGTTGCTGCACAAAAAAACATCGATGGCTGAGCCAGAACCAATTGTGGAAGAAGAACCAGTACCTCTAAGCATGCCAATATTATAAAATGCAAGTATTTAAGTTGAACTGGAGGCCAAAAGTAATGCCGAAATAAAGTTGAAAATGTTTGAAACGATGCGAAGTTTGAAGGCATATTTAGAAAGAATTAGGAAAGATAATGTTAAACTGATGAACGCCAAATCAGATCAGGAAGAGATCAATGAATTATTTTTAAAAAGTTTAACAGACCATGCACTACAAAATAATAATGGTCAGAATTCTTGTAGTACGAGAAATAATAGAAAAGAAAAAACCAAGAGTTGCAGTAGTGAGGAAACTACTGACATCATTTAAATGATTTCCAAAAATTGAAAGAAAGATGAGGAAACAAAATCTAAGAAACAAAAGGAAAGATCTAAGGAATTGCAAGGGGAATTTAAGAAATTAAAACCTCCAATATTCGACGGGGAATCTGAGGAGGCTGCAGAGGCATGGTTATTAAATATAAAATGGTATTTTGAAGTCCATAATTATGATGACAATTTAAAAGCTCATTTGGCTATATTTCAATTGAGCGGAAAGGTTGTTTTGTGGAGGCAAGAAGCAAAAAGTGTAAATAATATACACAACAAGGAATTAAGTTTGAAAAATTTTAAGAAATTATTTAAGAAAAATACATGTCAAAATGGTATTATGATGGAAAATCCAAAGAGTTCAATGACTTGTGTTTTTGACAATATACTGTGGAAGAGGTCACGACCAAATTTGTCATTTTACAACGTTATGTACCATACATGAAGGAGGAGAAATCTAAAGTATATAGGTTTATCGGTCTCTTACCTACGACTTATAATGACACAATTGAATTGATATGAAAAACAAATATCTGAATTAACTAGAACATGGAAAAACAAAAGGAATGAAAAAAATACTAGTGAAAAAAGGGATTTAAGCCCTCTCCTTTTAGGAAAGGAACCAAGAGTTATTTAGACAACAATTATAACAGGTCAAGGTTAAATTTTAATAGTGGAATGAAAAGTGCAGGGACTTTGTGAGAAGACCATGCATCATATATGGATTAAGATTGATCTCAAGATTCATGGAGTCACCAAAATACTCTCATTGGCAAGCATGTAAGAGTAATTTGAGGTATGTAAGTAGCACAAAGGACCTTGGCATAATGCATTCAACCTCAGAAATTTTAAAATCACTGGATACACTGACACCAACAATGGAGGCAACAAAGATGCCAGGAAAATCACATCTGGGTACACATTTAATTTTGGTACAGGTGTTGTGTCATGGGCTTCAACAAAACAACCCATTATAACTATGTCTTCAGAAGAAGGAGAATATGTCGCAGCTACAAGCGTTGCATGTCAGGATGTCTAGATGCGGAGAATTTTAAGAGACATGTCATAGACCCAACAAGAACCAACAAACATTTTTTGTGACAACAGTTCAACCATTGCATTGTCAAAGAACCATGTGTTCCATAGGAGAACCAAGCACATTGACACAAGATATTATTTCATAAGAGAATTGGTGAACAACAAAGAGATTTGTTTAGAATTTCATAGGTTTGAAGATCAACTAGCAAACATCTTTACAAAACCATTGGCAAGGGATATGTTCTAGTATTTGCAAAGTTACTTAGGAATGACAAGTGTTTCTCAGTGAATTATGTCTTGCATAGAGCAAGTTTCAGCTCTGAAATATTTTGTAAAATTTTGTTTAAATATCCCCATCTACTTATAATTAAGGGGCAACGTTTTTCAATATTAATTACAAGCATATCTACTTCACGTCTCAGCCAACTAAGTCAGAGTCCGTAGAAGTGCAAATTATGACAGTTTATCTAACAATATGAAGAGTTCAAGCCTCTCCATATTTCAGTAGTCAAATTGTATTTTTGAAGTTAAATTTTTAGGTAGAAATTTATTACAATATTTAATATTAGCCAGTAGCTTCCAAGAGAAGTTGATTTTTAGTCTTTGTATATGAAGAAGAAGAAGAATGAAAAATAGAGAGAGTGTGAGAAAGAGATAGAGAAGAGCAGGGTAAGAAGGAAACAAGAAGAATAAAAACTCTTAGAATACTTCGAGAGCTCAAGATCATGTGTTTCGGAATGTATTTAGAGCCCAAGCTTTGTAAAAGATGAAACATCCTTGTAAATTTCCAAGTTTGTAATTTTGGTTGTAGTTCTTTGTTATCTCGCGACAATATATATATATATATATATATATATATATATATATATATATATAGTCCCATAGTTTATGGTTGAATGCATGTCTCATTTATGCCATACATCTTCTCCAGAATTACTTGTGTGAATATTGTTTACATTTACCGTTTGTTAAAGACACAAAGAATCTACAAATATTTTACCATGTAAAAGTTTGAGCTTGGAGTGATCGACAAAATTCTTAATTAATATTTTGATTATATGATATTGTGAGCTTGTTGCAATAAATTTGTGTCAAGGTTTATCCCAAGTTATGGGTTAGTAAAAAGTGTTTTTCATATTATAAGTTACTTGTCAAAGAAATGCCCTTTTAGAAATTTCTGTGAAATATGGTCTTGTGGAAGTGGGAGTTGGTCGCAACCAAAAGTGTGTCACGGTAAAATCTCGTTGAAGTCAAATGGGTGGTTTTCGAGGTAAAAGTGTGTTGAGTTAAAAGTGCATAAAAAGTGTCTCTATGAAAAGTGAAATTTGAGTCCTATCGTAGTGAAGTCTGTCACAGACTTTCTTGTCGCAGTAAAAGTTTGTAGTGGTAAATTTAAGTCATAGTAGCAGTAAAACCCTGTCCCGAGTGTTTTGGTCGAAGTGAACTCCTCGAAGTAAAAAGGTGGGGTTTCCCAAGGCACTGTGTCGCAGCCCCAAAAGTAAGGAAAAATAAAATTTCTTACTACGCGTTAACTCAAGTTAACCATCGCACCTCTCCACTCCATCATTTTTCCCACGAATCCACATCGTTTACTTGAACTGTTGTAGTTAATTATAACCTTGATGAGACCATGTTCGTAATACTATGATCATGTATAATTGCATTGAAATCCGAAGTCTAAGTTCTTTAATGTATTTGATTTAATGTAGTTCATTTGTATGTAGTTAATGTATTTGATTTAATGATTATTCAAGACCAGATGATTATTCAATTTCACTCACAAATGATTTCTAGAAGATTACTAGATGTGTAAAATATGTGTGTGTGTGTATATATATAACTAAACTAACCAATAGTATCTATTTCATAAATTAAGTTCCAGTAAATGCACATAAAAGAATTACAACTTCGGGTTGTTGAAGAATTATAAAAAGAATGTAGAGTATAGTACTATTTTAGTAATTTAGCAGTGTACTGATTTTATCATTTCCAACGCTTTCTCATATTAAGCAACATTACCAGATTAAATTATCATTTATTAGAGGAATCTCACTAAATTTTATATGAATATATCATAGAAATTTAAAAGACTCGGATGAAAGAGTATCATAAAAAACTATTATCTATTTTCTCTAGATAATAAATTTGAGTAATCAGTTGTACAAATTAAGGTTTTCCCCTTTGTTATACAACTCACAGAGAAGCAAGAAGTATGTTGAACCTCCCTTACCTTTCAAATGGGTGATACCCAACACAATTACACACAACATGAAGATATAGAAGAAACCGTTGCAAGCAAACTAGGGTTCAGTAGAAAGGTAGAGCCTTGTATTTACCTGCTGGAATCTATACCAAGCACTCCATTAGGGTTTAACAATTGGAGCTAAAATATTGCAGGTCATAGCTATATCAAAATATATCAGTGCGACTAATCATGTTCTCACATGGGAAAACAATGAAATCAACGTATAAAGAAAAGAAGTAAAAAATGTGAGCATACAAAGGGAGAAAATAAAGAACTTGAAGATGCTAGTGTATGCAAGTACAAATACCTGGTCACTCAGTAAGTACTTTCGGTTGTTGAGATTACCATTTTTGCCATTCATTCAAGCTCATATTGCATATACTGATACACTTCTAGTCATACTTGAGACTTGAGACATCTAACAGTGACAACACTATAACAATGACAACCTTACAAAAATTACAGGCACGAGACTAAGGGAAGGGTATGTTTCTTGCCAAGGCCTTTCTCAATCAATGGGTTCAACGAAGAAAATGTACATGTTGGAAAATGTAATTACTCACAGATCCGTACCTGACTCTCAGTCGACTCTGTCAGGGTCTGTACCAGTCAAGATCTTGTCGGTCAGTCTGACAAGAGGGAAGAGTCCACGATTAGGCAATGTAAACCAGTCGAATTTATTTCTGAAGCTAAGTTGTTAGGTAGATAGTTATTACAGTATTTAATGGTGAATCAGTCGACCCATGTAGAAGCAATCTTCAGGTTGCCTATAAATAGAAGAAGCAAATTGTAAATTAGGATAGAGACATTACATACACAATAGAGAGACAGAGGAACTCAGGGTGAGAAAGAGAATTTGATGCTCAAGCTTCTATGTATGTGATTTAGTCGAAGAGCCAAAGCTCTGTACAAGGACTAGTTGGTGGACCGACAAGTCTAGACTGACAAGTTTGTAATAATTTGTTATTTCCGCATAGTTAAATATATAAAATAGTTTATGGTTGAATGCATGATTATTTGGCCGCACATATTTCCAAATTTACTTGTGTAAATGTCTTTTACCATTATGGTTGAGTGAAAGAACAAGAACCCATAAAATTTTCACCGCATGAAAGTTCTAGGGTTTTACGACACATTGGTTGACTCAAGTATTCCTACATATTTGGGCATATGTTTTATAAGTTATTTGGATTTCTTAATGTGTCTATTTTACTCTATCTTACTCTCAAGTGAAAAGCATTTGTAATTTCTTAAGTCTCTTAGACTAAGAAAAATACTCTGTATATTTCGACCAAAGTGAGCCGACTTGAGAGGTCGAAGAGGTCAGCCGACTTGAGAGGTCAAAGAGGTGAACTGACTTGAGAAGTCGAAGGGGTCAGCCGACTTGAGTGGTCGAAGAGGTGAGTCGACTTAGAGGTTGAAGTTAACCAACTTCGAAGTGACAAGTAAGTTGAAGTAAACCAGTCGGGTAGAAAGTCCGACCAAAGTTGATAGACTTGTCTAGTTGGGAGATAGACAAGTTTCACCCGACATGTGAATAAGGAAAAAAGAGGTCGGCATGAAAAAGTGAAAATTAAATTTTAATATTGACTGAGCCGTAAACTCAAGTTTAGTCGGCATGGTTTTGGCTAACTGGTATCATAGCAAGGTTTATATCAGCCCAATATTTAGGAAATAAATCTTGTCTTAAAAGGTGGAAATTTAATTTTCTAAGGAAAGTTAATTAAAAAATTAAAAATGGCTTCCACTTCTGGTTCATTGCAAACTCCAATTTTTACAGGAAAGAATTATGAATATTGGTCTTTAACAATGAAGGATTTATTCATAGGTCAAGATGTCTGGGAGATAGTCCAGCATTGTTATGCAGAACCAATAGAACCAGCAGACATAACAACATATAACAATCTCACATAGGCTGAGAAATATGTGTTGAGAGAACAGAGGAAGAAAGATGGAAAAGCTCTGTTTTACATACATCAAGCTATGCATGAGAGCATACTCCCAAGAATAGTAGCAAAAACTAATGCTAATCAAGCATGTGATACATTGGAGACTGCCTATCAAGGTTTGGATAAGGTAAAGACATCCAAGCTGCAGATTCTGAGAAGAGATTTTGAATCTCTGTCCATGAAAGATTCAGAGAATGTAGAAACATTCTACACCAGAATTGTTGGGTTGATAAACCAACCGAAATATCATGGAGAAGCAATAGAAGACCAAAGGGTTGTTGAAAAAATTCTCAGAAGTCTTCCCCCAATATTTGAAAACTTGGTTGTGACCTTAGAAGAACACACAAACATGACGACATTTACCATTGATGAGTTGCAAGCTTCACTCATCAATCATGAAAACAGACTCAGCAGAACACAAACATCATTGGAAGGTGCATTTGCAGCACAGTCATCCATAAGCCATGGTAGAGGTAGGGGGAGAAACAACTTCAGAGGCAGAGGAAGAAGTTCTTCAAGAGGAGGACGAGGCAAAAGTCCTGCAAATGTCGGTGGTAGAGGAGATAATCAGAACCCAAGTTAGCCAAGTGGCCAGAGGTTTGATAAATAAAAAATCCAATGTCATTACTATAAGAAGTTTGGTCATTATGCATATGAATGCAGGAAGAAACAATATGACTAAGGAAGGCAAAGCCCAAGTCAGTCGACCAACACCAGCACTTCGACAAGTGCAATGTTAATGGCATCGACATCTCCACTTGAATGCAATGCTGTTCAAGAGAGTCCACATGACATATGGTACTTGGATTCAGGCTGTAGAAACCACATGACTGGTAATTTAAATTTGTTTTCCAGTCTAGAAATTTCAATTAAAACTGATGTTACACTTGGAAACAATGTCCAAGTTACTGTTTTAGGAAATTCTAACCAAACAGGGGGAGAGTAAGTATATCCCTGATGTCTATCATGTCGAAGGTCGGAAACATAATTTGTTAAGCATTGGACAGTTGATACAAAAAGGCTACCGAGTTTACATGGAAGATGATCACTGTGTGATCAAAGACAAGCGTCTAAGTGACCAGTTGATCGCAAAAGTGCCAATGAAAAGCAACCGCTTGTTTCCATTGAGGATAGTTCCCGACATGAAAGGGAAGACAAACACAGGAGTTTCATTCAAGGTAGAAAGTGAAGAAACAGTTAAGCTCCTAGACAAGAGAGAAAATTGCAGCGCTGATTTGCAAGCTGCATTTCAGACAGAAGTTTAGGATGAATCCTGGTTGCGGCATTTCATATTTGGACATCTGAATTTTGGCGGGCTGAAGTTATTGCACACAAAGAATATGGTAAAAGGATTACCATTGATCGACATACCATAGAGGGTTTGTGAAGGCTGCATTTTTGGAAAGTAGCACAGAGAGACTTTTCCAGTCGAAAAGTCATATAGAGCACACACACCACTTGAAATTGTGCACTCTGATATTTGTGGTCTAATGCAGACATCATCCATTGGTGGCTGCAAGTATTTTCTAACTTTTATTGATGACTACTTAAGAAATACATGTGTATATTTCCTGAAACATAAATATGATGCATTTGGTTATTTTCAGCAATTTAAGGCACTCATGGAGAACTAGAGTGGACATCGCATCAAGATCTTAAAGACTGACAGAGGAGGTGAATATGTTTCAAATGAATTTCTAAATTTTTGCAAGACCCATGGCATACAAAAACAATTCACTGCATGGTATACATCTCAGCAGAATGGTATTTCTGAAAGAAAGAACAGAACCATCATGGAGATGGCACACAACATGTTGGCAGCCAAGCATTTTCCAAATGAATATTGGGGTGAAGCATTTGCAACTGCCGTTTACATTATGAACCGATGTCCGACAAAGAGTGTGAAGAGAAAAGTTCCCCAAGAAGCATGGACAGGTATGAATCATAGTGTTTCACATTTAAAAGTTTTTGGTTGTGTTGCATATGCTCATGTTCCAGATGAGTTGAGAAGGAAGCTAGACAAGAAGGGACATAAATGTATTTTTATCGGCTATTTAGAAGACACAAAAGCATACAAGTTGTATGATCCCGTCGCAAGGAAGGTGATAATCAGTCAAGATGTTCAATTTGTCGAGAATGAATAATGGGATGGAACCTTCGACATAAATGTCAAGATTGTGTTGAATGTCGACAATGATGATATGGAAGAGGAAGTGGTTCAAACACCACATGTAAGTCAACCAGTCGCAGCACCATCAACCCCCATGACATTAAGACATGGTTCAGCACAAGGACCATTGACACAAGTAGCAGCTTAAGCTACACCGACAATCACACCAAGAGGACAGTAGAATCCATCAAGCATTTTGTTAAGGTTTACATCGACAGAACCGGTGAAGACAAGAAGTATGTGAGAGATATATGAAGCTGGTACACCAAATTCATTCTCTCTCTTTGCATTATTTTCCCCTATATATGATCCACTAACATTTGAAGAAGCTGTTGAAGAAGAAGTATGGGCACAAGCCATGGATGAAGAAATAGAATGCATTGAGAAGAACCAAACATGGGAACTGGTTGATGTACCAAAAGACAAAGATGTAATCAGTGTCAAATGGATTTATAAGACAAAGCAAGATGCTGATGGGAATGTGCAAAAGCATAAAGAAAGAATGGTAGCAAGAGGGTTCACACAGCAACCCGACATAGACTTCAATGAAACGTTTACACCTGTTACACACATGGATACAGTCAGAACAGTTTTGGCCATTGCTGCACAAAACACATGGCATGTTCATCAAATGGATGTCAAGTCGATATTCTTAAATGGCTGTCTAGAAGAGGAAGTATATGTGGAACAGCCACAAGGGTATGAAGTTCCAGGTCAAGGACATAAAGTGTACAGGCTGAAAAAGACATTATATGGTTTGAAGCAAGTTCCTAGAGCTTGGTATAGTCAGATTGATTCCTATCTCACTGAAAATGGATTTCACAGAAGTGAAAGTGAACCGACTTTGTACACCAAAGTCGATGAGCAAGGTAAGATGTTGATTGTCTACCTGCATGTATATGATTTAATATTTATTGGTGACTATGGCATAACAAATTTTAAAGCAGTCATGGAAAGTGAATTTGAAATGACTGATTTGGGGCTTATGAATTTTTTTCTGGGCATTGAAGTTCAGCAGTTTGAAAGTGGTATTTTTATATCACAGTCTAAGTATGCAAGTGAAGTTTTAAAAATATTTAACATGTCTAATTGCAAGACATCCCCAACACCAGTAATAACAGGTTTAAAATTGAGCAAGGATGATGAAATATCCACTGTAGATCCTACGCTGTTCAAAAGTCTTGTTGGAAGCCTTATGTATTTGACAGCGACAAGACCAGACATTATGTATGGAGTAAGTCTGATCTCAAGGTTCATGGAGTCACCAAAAGACTCACATTGGCAAGTAGATAAAATAATTCTGAGGTATGTAAGTGGCACAAAAGACCTTGGTATTATGTATTCAACCTCAGAAAATTTTAAACTCATTGGTTACACTGACAGTGACAATGGAGGCAGCATAGATGACAGGAAAAGCACATCTGGGTACACATTTCATTTTGGTACAGGTGTTGTTTCATGGGCTTCAAAGAAACATCTGAAGCAGAGTATGTTGCAGCGACAAGTGTTGCATGTCAAGTTGTCTGGATGAGAAGAGTCTTAAAAGACTTGTCATAGAACCATCAAGAACCGACAACAATCTTCTGCGAAAACAATTCAGCCATAGCATTATCAAAGAATCATATGTTTCACAAGAGAAACAAGAACATCGACACAAGGTTTCATTTTATAAGAGAGTTGGTGAACGACAAGGAAATTTGTTTGGAATTTTGCAGGTCTCAAGACCAACTTGCAGACATCTTTACGAAACCATTGGCAAAGGACACATTCCAATATCTACGTAGTTATCTTGGAATGACAAGTTCTCCACAATGAACTCTGTCATGAACAGAGCATGTCTAAGCTCTGAAAATTTTTGTAAATTTTGTTTTAAAAATCCCCATCTACTTATAATTGAGGGGGAGTGTTGGAAAATGTAATTACTCACAGATCCGTACCTGACTCTCAGTCGACTCTGTCAGGGTCTGTACCAGTCAAGATCTTGTCGGTCAGTCTGATCAGAGGGAAGAGTCCACGATTAGGAAATGTAAACCAGTTGAATTTATTTTTGAAGCTAAGTTGTTAGGTAGATAGTTATTACAGTCTTTAATGGTGAGTCAGTCGACCCATGTAGAAGCAATCTTCAGGTTGCCTATAAATAGAAAAAGAAAATTGTAAATTAGGTTAGAGACATTATAGACACAATAGAGAGACAGAGGAACTCAGGGTGAGAAAGAGAAGTTGAAGCTCAAGCTTCTGTGTATGTGATTTAGTCGAAGAGCTGAAGCTCTGTAAAAGGATCAGTCGGTGGACCGACAAGTTTGTAATACTTTGTTATTTCCACATAGTTAAATATATGAAATAGTTTATGGTTGAATGCATGATTATTTGGCCGCACATATTTCCAGATTTACTTGTGTAAATTTCTTTTACCATTACAGTTGAGTGAAAGAACAAGAACCCATAAAATTCTCACCGCGTGAAAGTTTCAGGGTTTAACGGCACATTGGTTGACTCAAGTATTCCTACATATTTGGGCATATGTTTTATAAGTTATTTGGATTTGTTAATGTGTCTATTTTACTCTATCTTACTCTTAGGTGAAAAGCATTTGTAATTTCGTAAGTCTCTTAGAATAATAAAAATACTCTGTAGATTTCGACCAAAGTGAGCCGACTTGAGAGGTCGAAGAGGTTAGCCAACTTGAGAGGTCAAAGAGGTCAACCGACTTGAGAATTCGAAGAGGTCAGCTGAATTGAGTGGTCAAAGAGGTGAGCCGACTTAGAGGTCGAAGTCAGCCAACTTTGAAGTGACAAGTAAGTCGAAGTAAATAAGTCGGGTAGGAAGTTTGACCAAAGTTGATAGACTTGTCTAGTCAGGAGATAGACAAGTTTCACTGGACATGTGAAAAAGGAAAAAAGAGGTTGACGTGAAAAAGTGAAAATTAAATTTTAATATTGACTGAGCCGTAAACTCAAGTTTAGTTGGCTTGGTTTTGGCTAACAATACATTCGACAAAGAAGAAGCCAGGTAGGTGGATGTTCCCGAAGGCACCCATCTAGGCCAGTTAACGTTGCAGACTCTTATATATTAATACTTGATGTGCCTGGTCCACGGTAGTGTGGATGTGGCCCTGCAACGGGTCAACAAATCTAACCATTCTGAGACAGAGGTGTAGCAGATGAACCAAAAGCTATAGGAAGATCTGGCCACCACGACGAAAGATCACGATTATTACTGATGATGATGATGGTTAACATCCCCTGAGACCAAAATTTGGTCTATCGGACCTAAAGAAGAGAATTAATTAGTTTGCTTTAAAGTTATATTTCTATGCTCAAAGAGCTTGGAAAGAAGCGTCCCGAGCTTACTATAATTTTGACAGGCTAAAAGGCTAGGAATGTTGGTATTGCAACAAAGATGATGAAATTGGGATCTAATGTGGGTGTACGCAGGGCACTCTAAGAGGAAGTGATTTTCATCTTCAATGTTCTTACTCTCACAAAGGTGGCAGATCCTTTCTACCCATGGTGTTTTAGGGACTGTCCAACGACCAGTTTCACTATGGAGCTCATGCGAGTTTGTTCTTATCTTAGCTATGTTAATTTTTTTCTTAGTATTGATTAAAACAGAGAGATACTTTTGATCTTCTACAGTAGGGTTGATGACCTCCTTATAATATCTTAATTTTCTTTTAGCCTTGAGATCTTTCTCACACCACAATTTTTCTTTAAACTTAGAAGAAATAATATTTTTAATGTTATTAATATTCTGCAAAGCAACATTTTCATCGATCTCCCAGTGGTTTAACCAAGACCTGGTATCTTTATACCACCCACACTTGAGCCTTAAGTGGTTTTGGCTGGATTTTAAAGCTATCTTAGGGAGTCTATGGTCTCCCATGTTATTGATTTTGTTCTTGTATAACAGGAGTCTAGTCATAGCAAATTACTCCACAACGATAGTTGAAGCCTAAATATTCACCATGAATGTATGAAGAAAAATTGCATGTGAAGAAAGCTTCAATCATGCCTTAATTAACAGTCTACAATTTTCATTCCAATCATTGGACCATTAATTGTCAACCCATCATCTTCTTTAATATCAAAACCAATTGGCAAGTGCAATATGACAATGTCTGAGCTGCCAACATCCTGAATGCATGAGGTAATCTCAATGCAAACTGTAGAAAATCCAGCCCCCGCACACAATTGAATAAGTAACACACGCGCTTATTCTCACCTCCACCATGTATATTCCTCCCATCGGAACAAAAGAAAGGGAAACCATTGCACGAAGGGTAAACCACCTGAGTTCAGCAAAGCAGAAATGTCATGGCCCATGGCAATGGTCGATAGTGTTGCTGCTCATGCTACTTTATATATGGGCATATCTATGTTGGATCATGGCGCCCTGGATCATCACTTGGAGGAAATGCAAGGTCGCAACAAACATGTATTACAAGCAAGGTCAATGTGTAGTAGGAGTCATAGATGGCAGAGTTTTCGGGGACAAACATTTAAGGAGTCAGGTTGTTAGATGTCAAAGCCTGTTAAAACCACTGCAGAATAGCGAGGAAAAAATTATTCAGGACCATAAGATATTTAAAAAAAATAGATATTAGCTATGTAAATTGCATAATTTGAATGTTATGGGTATATTGACTTGCCTTAAATATATTTATAAATTAAAAAACACAATTTAAACACTTTTGAAAATAGATTTCACTAAAAAAAATATTAAATTCCTACCTAAAGCCACAATAAAGTGCAAATAAACAACTCTCATTTTTATTTTTAAATATTTTATTTAAATTAAATATTATATTAAGTAAATTAAACATTTTTATTTTTAAAATATTTTATTTAAATTAAATATTTAAACTTTTTTCTTTTTATTTTTTCTTTTTAATAAAACAAATAAATTATTTGTTCAAAAATATTATTTTTTAGTTTATTATTATTACTACTATATGTAAAACAAAAAAAAATTATTATAAATTTTGAATTATTAATAATAATAATTAATGAATATATCCAACTTTAAAAAGCAAAATCTTAACTGAGGATAACTTTAAACATTTCATGAAATCATTATTTATCAACCATCTTAACAATAAAAATAAATATATTCAATTTCTTTCGAAAACATTATTTCTATTTAAATTAATAGCACAAGCGTAAAATAATGGGCATATCATATATAACATGTTTTGTTTTTAACCATGAGAAACTCTTCATGTCGAAGTGAACAACTTGGATACCAAACTCATGAGTCACTTATGAGTCAGGGCCAGCCTTCAAATCTGGTAGGTTACAACAAGAGTACGACCACCACCGTAGTTGTACATGAATTTTTTGGGGTGCAGCTTTGCACAACATACACCTCTCCCGTAGGAATTGAAACTAGACTTCTATCAGGGAAACCATCAAACCTCAACGTTGTTCCTAGCCACCTTGCCCTTCACCATGAGGTTTGAACATGAGACCTCATGAAGACCAAACCCCATAAAATCCAACTGATCTACACCTCATGGCTTATATATAACAATCATATCATATCATATAGTAACATACTTGTTATATATATAACAAGTATGTTACTCTATGATATGCTATGATTGTTGATGTGAAATTGTATAGGTTATGTTAATGCTAACATACTCTAATATTGGAATAGCTTTAATTTTATGTGGTTGTACTGTTTCATGAGATAGTGATGTGACGTTGATGTTCCAAATATTTCACCATACAAGTTATTCGTATTAAATAACTTGTTATATCATGGGATCATGCTTCAAATTTGAAGACTTAAGCCTTGAATGCCCTTAGGACCTAATTTACCCTTCATAGAAGGGAAATACAATTTTTTCCATGTCGAAAAAATTAGTTTTGTATGAGGTCTTTCAATAATGAAATTGACTACATCCGCGAGATGTAGAACAGTTGGTGGTGGGGTATGGTTAAGACGCCCCCTAAGCTGAAAGGTCGTCGGTTCTAATCCCGTTGGATACCAAAAAATCTAACCATGTTAAAGGTTGGTGCGGTCCAGGCCGGGTGCGATCCCTGGGTGATTTTGACAGCTTAGATGCCCCTGGTTCATGGTTACTTAGCCAATGGAAACCCTGCTAGCCAAGGGGGTTCTACCACTTTGCCAACAAAAAAATAATAATGAAATTGACTACTATTTTGCAACTTTGCAATTGAAGGGATACTCCAATTTTAGCTTGTCAAATGCTTAGATGGTTGAGAATTGAAAATTAGACAACAACAAATGCATAACCCCAACAGAGTCTACCACGCATTTCATTAGCATTATTTATCAAAATTGAAATTTCTATGATACTTTAAAACATTTAAAACTATGTTTAAAAGTTATTTCCATGTTACATGTAGCTTCTTCTATCTAGTTGTTTAATGCTCAACTCATAACACATCAATCACGCACAACTTAACTTTCACTGTCCTGGATAATTTATGGACCCAAATATGATTTACTTAGATCTAAATTCATACATAGATACAATTGCACAACAAACTTAAGCCTCTAATAAAGTCAATAGTGAAAGCTAGTTCAATTATTAACCGAACAAGACTAAGATAGGGATGGACTCTTGGCGCAAGATTGGTGTCTTTATAACTGGCATGTACTAGTTATAAAATTTTCATAAAAATATGTGATGGAACTCCAAATATTTATGAAAATATTCATGAAACATTTATGAAAATTAAGAGATGCATTATTACAATCTATTTACTTTTTCATTGTAAAAAACTATGGAATTTTTGAATTGTTAACAATGAAAAAATTGCAGTCAAAAGAAACATTGTTTTCTCCTAAAAAAACAAAAACAAACACACATATTCATGTTCTTACCCCGCAACCACAAGTGAAGTGGTTGGTGAATTCCATTAGGCTCACCTAGCTACTTAGTTTTGTGGAGATGTTGTAAACAAAGGCTAAACATTAAACTAATTATCATTATAGTTATCCATTTATAATATAACATAAATATTAAACTAATTAACATAAATATAAAACAAATACTATTTATTAAAAAAAGCTTATTTGAATAAAACAATAAACAAAAAATGATATCTCCTTAACTATTACATTAGTATAAATTACACATATGTATGATATTATTGATAACATGATTGATATGATCTAATACGTAAATTCTTTTTTTTGGCATAGCTGCATTTGGGAAGAATACTTAAATTCTCATTTCCTAGGATCATAGTATGGTCGCATTTTCATTACTACTCTTACTTTCATAATAACATCCATTTTCTTGGATTTGTATATGCGAATTTTCTTCATTGTTGTAGGCCAAAGGCTATCATGCTATTGTGCAAGTCTTCAAAATTTTGCTCCACAACCTTGTCTTCTTTTAGGGTTCAAATCCTCCAAAACCATGTTTTGCAAAGCTATGTCTGGTTTTTTGTATGCAACAATGATCACTTGTTTGACGGGACATGTGCTATAATGTAAGGTGGTTGCGCTACTAGCCATGGACTCATGATTTCATTAACTATGGATAGTTCGAGAGTCTGGATGCTTGGAGCAAAATTGAATGAGATTGTATATCAATATATTAAAGGAGGAGAATGGTACAACAATATTTCCAAAATATGAGAAGAGTTGTGTGTGACGTGTGGAACTTAGAGTTACACACTCTTTTAGTATAGATCTATGTTCCAATTTTCTGTTAGAAAAGTTGTCTGAAATGAAGGGATATGAATGGGAAAAATTTCCAAAATAAGGTGATTTAATAGTTGTTTCTCCTAGGTTAACTCTGGTGGAGAATTTTATTATATTGACAAATGTTATCAATAAACGCTATGATTCTATACCTTTCCACTCTTTTTCACGATGTTATAACCATTAATCACTGCAACCCTAACTTCCAAGCATTAATTGACAATCACCTCTAGTTAGCTGGTATCCTAGTAGCAAAAAAATCATTAATTGGAAGTCTATTGTGGTAATGTAGTGTCCTAGTAGCAAATAAATGCATTAATGATGGTTTTGTTTCAGTAGGTTATCATTGTTGAAATCGGCGGACAACATGCTTTAAACACTTAATGTAGCTTGACAACTATTCCTTCTCAAATCCTAGCTAGTAAGGTGAATATGTAATGTATTAATAGAGAATGCAATCACATAAGCTAGAATTAAATTGTGCACCAGATGACCATAAATCATAATTAGAAATGATTCATCATTTTTTGTACTAGTTTATAATTAATGTAGATATGTGATTAGATTATGGAATTTGGATTTAGAACTTTGGTTAATCAAATGGTTATTTGAATTTGGAATGTGATTATGAAAGTGGATTTGAAATTTTGGTTAATCAAATGGTTATTAGATTTTGGAAATGTAATTATGGAAGTCGAAAGTTTGGAACTTAAGTTGTTTTAAAGTCAAAATTTTTGTTTATCGTTATTCTAATTTACAAACTTGTCGACCCTACTTACATTGTTCCTACTTCCACTATCATTATTGATTCTCGAGCCTATTTCAATTTTGTATGTCTACCTCATTTCATGTTTTAATACATTCTAGAGTTATGGTAGCTAGATAGTGGGAGGGAGATCATGCCAGGGCATAAGTAGCTCTGGGCTTCAATCAATACTCACTAGAGTTAGCTGGTTAGGTAGGCAAATGAACATAATTATCAAGGCTCATGTTGGAGCAAGTTCCTTGATCAGTTTTGTATCAATATTTACTTCATCATTGAGAAGTGAGACATGGATATTCATGTTGGTAAGAGATATGGTGGTTCATTTCCTCTTTTGTTGGGTTTGTGAATGGTTGATATGGAGACTTGACCAAAAGAGTTCATCCATCTATCTCGAATGGCTATGTTGGTATTTACATAGTGATGAATGTACTACTCTAAGGCCCCCAAAAATCATAGGAGGAAAACTTTATTTGTGATTGGATATCACTATCAACATTTATAGGAATGGTGATCGACTAAGTTTTTCGTTTGGTATGCAAATTAGGATTCAAGGGGAAGAGGCACCTTAAACCATTCCTATTGAAATCACAAGTTCTAGTTGGATTAACTATTCACCCTTGCTCAAGTTGTTTCCGCTATTGAGTTCAACCCTTCTTCTAGTTGTTTCCACTATTACCATTGGCACCTGCTTAGGATACTTCCACCCTTTCTTTCCCTATTCATCCATAAGGTATATCATACCCTATTTAGAATCTAGAGTATTTTCTTGAGAGAAGGAAGGACACATCGAGCCTAACACCATCGCCAACCTGCGTAAGTGGTACATCTCCACTAGAGACATAAAAGACACTTTTACTAATGATTATTTTCTCCAGGGGAGTATGTCTCTCCTTTGGTTCACATATCTAAGCAACCAAAAATATATATAAAGGGATTCATTCTCTCAATGGAGCTCAATAATGGTTGGGTTCTTCCTATGGTTGAATAATTTTTTAGGTACATACATCACGAGAATATTTTTTTTGTTATTTTTTTAGTAGTTATTTTCTTCTTGGCAAGGAGTGAAGTTTGATATTGAAGTGATTCAAAATAATAGTTTTGGTATCCATGAACATATTTTCTAGGTTCACTCCATTTTTTGTATTTATGGATCTCTATGTTTATTGGACACTGTATAGACTATGTTTCATTTTCATCCAACCTTGAATTTTTTGTTAGATATTTTATTACTTTCCCACTAAGTCTAGATTGATTATAAGTGTTTTTCAATTCATTTCTTTATATTGCAAGGTATTTTTTTTATGTTTCTAAAGTTTAGTCTATATGATTTTTCATGGATTCTTGAGTTAGACATTGTTTATTAAAAACCATCGAGTGGAACAATGAAATATTTTTCACTATATTAAAGAATTTGATTACATTGATTTTGATATACAATGTTATTTTGATGTATTATTACATTTTCAAATGAAATAAATGAATTTGATTACATTGATTTTGATATACAATGTTATTTTGATGTATTATTATGTTTTCAAATGAAATAAATGGTTTATTTTAACATGTCATCGTTGAAGGGCTCAATATATCATAGCCCTTCAAAGTGAAATAGAATCCTACCCTTCTAATTTGATCCTTGCATAGGATGCAATAATTTGGAATAATATCTTCAAAAAGGTGAGCTTCATATAATAATTATGCTCTATTGTTCCTTTACTAGATGGGTCTTTTTGGCATAAACTTTATCAGAAGTGGGAGTGGCACTCACCATTTTGCTTCTTTATTATCAATGCAAGTTATTCCTTCCTCATAGGCTTTAGGTATCCATTGGAGTCTAAAATGGCTATTTAAAGGAGGAAGGCTTGCATTATTTAATTTAATTATTACCAATATGCTGGTATACTTGATGTCCATATGAATAATACCAAAGACTATCCTACATGTACATGTAATTAATTGCATGATTTTTAATTTTGTTTGGACAAGATTGTTGGAACACTTAAAATTCCACCTTATTAGTTGGGATAAGATGGTTAAACCCAAATAGATGGGTGGATGGGGGATGAAAAAAATCTACCTTTTCTCTATAGCTCTAAATGCAAAACGTCTGTGGAGATCTATGTTTGTGGATAGTCTATGGCATAGGGTCGTATTGGAGAAATACTTTAAGGATTTTACAATTGAACAATGGATTAGGGTTCCCTAGAAACGCAAAAAAAGAGATTCAATTGTGTAATAACTTATCCTCAATATTTGATATCATGGAGAAATGGTTTGCTTGGATATCCGATAGAAGGAATAGCGTTCAGATTGGCATAGATCCAATTGTTAGGGTGTAGGTGAATAAAAATTTTCAGACGAAATGGTTAATGCATTACATACAGTTGGTATAAAAATACTAGAACATATAGCAGAGAATAAACCATTAAAAAAAGGTTACACATGATGGAAGGATGTTGAAACTCTTAGTGTTAATGAGTCTCACATCGCAAAATGGAATACATATATCACATGCCTCAATAGGGGGGGTTCCTTAAGTAATATGGAGGACAAACTTATATGGACATGGAATAAGGAGCTTGGGGTTATTACAACAAAAGAGGATTATTCCTACTTATGGGAGGACTATTACTATGAAAAAATATGGGGGTATACAAAGATCTAAACTATTAATGTTCCTTTGAAATTAAATTTTTTTTTTTTTTTTCTGGTTAGGCATCAATAATCGCATCCTGGCTTGGGATAATTTGATGAAGAGGGGATTTAATAGACCAGGTATCTCCATCCTATGCAAGTTGGAGTGTGAAAATTTTCCTCATTTATTAGTTGTTCATACACACAAGAGGTGTGGGGAAATATACTCAAAGATTATATACTGAGGGGTCAGTGGCAGGGAGATGCTCTAGAAGCATGTATAAAAAATTGGAAAAAAATTAATAAATTATACTTCGAGATACCTATTAAAATATGTTGGGAGATTTTGTTGGTAAGGAACATGATCATTTTTTATGGAAAATATATACAACCAACACGGATTAGCAGCAGGAATCGTGCTAGTCATCTACCGGGAACAACAAAAACTAATATAATCAGAAGATGTACACTTCCTCCATCTATCTCTATGACCTGTTACAAAGGATTTTTTGATGGATCATCACAAGTTAATGCCACAAAAGGTGGATTTGGGGAATTCATTTGGTTGGATAATCAGATTCAAATCACCTTAATGATGAATTGTGGAGAAAGTTCTAACACTAAAGAAGGGTTGATTGTCCTTTGGATCCTTCTTTACTTTGTTAATCAATAATATATTAAAATACACAAGATAGTGGGGGATTCAAAAGTTATTATAGGATGGTGCAAAGGTGAAAAACAATTGAAGGCCTCTCATTTAGTCTTCTGGAAAAGGGAGGTACGAGAGATAATATAGACTTGCTCGGATATTGGTTTTGATCATATTTATAGGGAATACAACACTTTAGTGGATACTCTGTCCAAAAAATCAATCACGGACGAATCTTAATCTATCCTTAATGTCAACCAGCTTCCTCCCTCTCGGCATGCTACCATGGAATCAACTCAAGAATTCACCTTTGTCTCATTTTTTATCTTTACATAGTTCATATGATGATTATCAGTCTATTACTTCTCAATGTTGTGGTCATTTTTGCTATAGGTACATTATAAGATGAAGCAACTTACTTTCAACTACCAATTGAATGGAGTTATGGACTTCAAAGATCACTCTCTTTTCCAACTACTAGGAATATGGTTTTTAGTAGTATTTCTATTTCCGTTTTTGTTGTTTATTAGCTTAATGACACTAGCTTATTGGGACTGATTACAGTCTATTATCTGTGACTAGAAACTACATATTTTTACTATCATTACAAGATCATCCCTATAGCTATTTATTTCTATTTACCTTTATGTATTTGAACCAATCAAATATATATTCAAATATAAATATAATGTTCTTTTGGTTTGAAAAAAAACTAATGTTTAGTGAGGGTAATGTAATAAAATTTTTACAAAGTTGAGTTGTGTGCAATGATTATGTCTAATGCAACACACCAATCTTGCCTCTTTTACCGATGCAACTTATTCCTTTTGTATCCTTTTTCTTTCCTCTCCTTTCTTTTGTTTCATTTTTGAACTGGAATTCCTACCATGGCCATGGAATTTGGAATTGGAATGGGATCCAAAGTGGCGACAAATGTCACCAACGCCATTTTTGGTATCCTCTTCTAACACTTAACGATGTTAGCATAATGGGGGAGAACCTTTGACTTCTCAATACTGAACTCGCCTGTATGGAGGAATCATTATGCCACATTCAAAACCAATTCGAAGATCAACAAAGGAAGCTATCAGAGTTAGTGGAAAGATGTTTCCAAATGATCAATGATTCCTTTGAAGAATCCAAATCCCTCATCCATCATGCCAACATACAGTGAGAACGGTGTCTTGATTGTTGCCTCTTTTGCAACCCCAAGATCCCTGCAAAAACCAGACAATGGAAGGCCAAAGTTAGTGAGCTATTCAGCTAGCTTGATTATGCTCTTTAAACAACTTCCCATATTGCACAGATTGTGGAGTCTACACAGCCTTAGGGAGAGGTTCTTCTTCAACCTCTATCAGAATCTAGCTTCGTGGGGTCTCGCATTGAAGCTGATCAGAAGCAGTTGTTCACATGGATTAACTATCCCAAAGCTTCTTGTATGTGGAGTGTTGGCCATAGGAAAATATAGAAGAATTTTGTTCGAAAAGATGAAGAATCTGATCGCAAGGCGAGAAAGAACGCGACGGAAAAGGATGCAAAAAAATAGGAGAAGAACAATTTGAAACCAGGAGTTCAACCTATTTTTCATAAACAAGGAGTTCAACCTATTTTTTTTATAAGAGTTAGAGAATAGTTTATTTTGGGAGATAAGCATGATTGTAAATTGGGCCGATAGTGCTTGTAGTAAGGTAAACGAGATGTTTTGAGTTTGTAGAACAAATCTTTGACTGACAGTTAAGAACTAGTCGACAGGTAAAACAAGAATTGAAAAATTCATATAAGGTTGATCCAAGTTGGGTGCGGATCAATAGACCATGATAGAACAAGGGAAAAAGAGATTGGACTGGAATAGATTAAGAAAAGATCTAAGAATACATGAGATCATGAGAATGAAAAAAACCTTATTTATTGTAAAGAATATCCTGAGAGAGTTCTGCAAGTTGAGTGCACAAAACAAAGGCATTTAAAATATCACTCATTCCAGATGAAGAGAGCCTCTATGATTTTTTCGGTATGGGTTTCCACGTTAAATATGTGTCTTTATGTATTTGATATCTGTGTCTATGATGAATGAAAATTTATAAGTGTATCAAACATGTAACAATATAATAGTGTGAGATTTTGGTTAATAATTATTAAATTCTAATATCTTACATGTTTCCTATGTGTGTCGACGGATCAACATGTTATATTATTTGATGTATGTATGACGACGGAAGTCCATTCCCCAGTTTCAGTCGAGTGGTCTGATTATGATGTGATAAGGAAATACCCCTCCATAACTATACAATCCCGTTTCTTGCAGTCCCCATAGATATCTTGGGTCAAACCTCACTTATGTCATAGGTGTTACCGACAGAGTTACACTCTGTTGGGATGATATCTTGGGATTTGTTGATAGATAGAGGAGTTTGAACATGGGTCAATGAAAATTATTCCAACAAATGGTTTTGTTTTTAGGACTTGAATCATTGTGACGAGCATATGTTGTGGCACCCAACGAAAACCAAAGTTCAATATTGGGTTGATTATAAAGCAAGAGAGTTTGCACAGGAAGAAAGTAAAGAATAGCGACCAAGCCTGACATATTGTTTAGAAATATGTATTTACACATATGTTCATGATATTTTATTTAGTGATTTTCCCATTTTGATGCATGAATGGTTGTCAAATATAGCAACTCAGAGGAAAAAATTTCAAGGAGAACCCACAGAGTGGAGTCCTCAGTAGCTCCAACAACTGAAAAGAGTTAATAATCCTATATCTAGGGTTGTTGACTTCCAATTTGATAGCATTTTGGGGGAATATATTACTGAGATTGTGGTTGATACTATAAGGTCATACAGTGAGACAAAGAGAGAGTTATTCTCGGAACCTCGAGGCTGCTACTTGAAATCCTTGACACTATGGATAAATATGTTGGTATGTGAAAAAGGGATCCCGAGGAGGGAGTCTGATGGATGAATTCTTGTGCCTAAATATTTTGGGTAGTATCGCAATATATATTTGAGTAAAATGGACAAGAATAACCTGAGATGTTTCATATCAATAGTGAAATTGAGAAAGAGGGTGGTCTCCTAAGGAGTGGAAGAATATTTCGGTTAGGGAAGAGAAGAAGGACTGTGACCAGAAGAGGAAGTTGCATCACAACTGAAAGAAGGCACTACAAATTGGCACCATATCTCGACGAAGAATCCTGCGACGAAGAAGAGGAATATCGACTTATATTTGAAGAAGAAGAGAAGAAAGTATGAGATCTAGATCATGACCAAGACATAACCACAACCTTGTGTACATCTCCATAACATGAGGTAAGAACTAAAAAAAAATCAAATAGTGGTTTTGTCGATCATAGTAATAGTAATAGTATAAATAGCAGTCAAGGGATTCCTACTAGTGGAATCTTCAATTCAGCAATACCACAAGTACACAGAATGGCGGGAAGTGATATAAAATTACCTATATTCAATGGAAATGGGTTGGAGGACCCTGAGCAATATTGGTTCCTATGTGAAGTTTTCTAGACAGTACAATAGGTCCAAGATGATTCTTTAAAGAGGGCCCAGATGATCACAACTTTTAGAATTCATGCCCTAGAATGGTATATGAAATTATCCATGGTCCCAGCAGGGATTCATCATAAGTCATTAGAGAAAATACAAACAGGATTGATAGAATAATTCAAGAATCCTAAGTCTGAGTCACATTGCATCACAAAATTAAAAGAGATCAAGCAATTGTCGACTGATTCTGTTTGGGACTTCGACCAAAGATTTAAAACTATGATGGCTAAAGTGAGTTTTTAGATGTCAAATATACAACATAAAGAATGATTTCTTGTATTGATGCTACCATATATATGTGTTCCTTTGATGCAACAAAATATTATATCCAAAGCGAAGATCTCAAGCTTGCTATCAAGTTGGAGGCTTCATCATTTGGATAAATTGGTGTGGGAATGATGCAGATACATTCACAACTTGCCAACCTCACATTACAACTTCAAGATATCAGCAAAGGGAAAGAAGTATAGGAGGAACTCTGGTGTACAAGATGTAGAACTAAAGGCCATAATAAAGACTCATGTCCAGCATTCATGAATTATCTTGCATTAGGAGCAAAACATCCTATAAATTCACAAGGAATTCCTTGGTGTAGAATTTGTCATACCAGAGGTCATTGGTTGGAGGAATGCTTATATCTACAGAAAATAGTAAGTGAACCTGCCATCCTATATTGGAAGTTATGTCGGTCAGTGGGTCAGGACGAGGAATACTATAGGGCATATTAGTTGCTGTATGAGAAAATAGTTGACACATATCTGAGGAAAAATGATGAACAAATGCAATACAAGTAAGCTCAGGAACAATACCCTCAACCCAGGAAGTGGTATTTTTATAGTTTGAGGATGAGGATGAGGATGGGGATTTGTTTGCTGAAGGTGCCAAGTGATTTGTTATAATTGTGGACAACCTCGACATTTTTCTAGAGAATGCACTAATCCTACATTGACGTGTTCATATTGTAAAGCATTGGACCACACTATCGAAGTATTCCCACAATCAATTGGTAAGTGGAAGGATAGAAACATGGGAAACCAGAACCCACCTCAAAATTCCAGTCCAAACATTCAGAATATTTTTGTTGAGCCTCGGGAACCTAATTTTTTTTTGCAACAAGAGGAGTTATTGCAATTGGAGGAGATCAAGAAGCACCATACAAAAAATCGAGAGTTCAACCAACACCACAAAAGAAAGCAGTATTTGATGTCCACAAATAAAAGGAAGTATATTTGATGCAGGTCATGAGTTCATCGACAAAAATCAATCATTGAATTCTAGTTCTATTCCAATATTGAAGAAAGGACCAAAATTGGAAATGCCTCAAAGGTTTGAACAATTATTTCAAAGAAAAACCAACAAAGAAGGTAATAACGTTGAAAGATTTCTTTAAAAGTTGTTTAGCACTGATAGAAGATAAGGATGTTGTGGAAGAACTATCATATTTATTCAAAGAACCTTAACCAAGTGTGTGACAAGAGAAGAAAGTTAACTACAGTGGTAAAAGAATGAGAACTGATCATGGGATAAGGATGAATGCCCATATAGGTGACTATGACATGGATTATATCATTCTATATTTGGGATCAGATGTTAATATTCTCATCAGACAGACATAGGAAAGTATGGGAAATCCGAGACTAGTATGGTCTTCTGTTATCCAACCATTCAAAGGTTTTGCTTAATGGTCAACTGACACATGTTCCTATTGAAATAAAAGGACTCTAGACCTATGCATATTTAAAAGTTATAGATATTATCAATGATACGAATCCATATCCCGCAATTCTGGGGATTGAATTGGCTATTGAAAATCAAATCATTATAAATTTTAAGAAGATGATATTAACATTTTAGGATGAAGAACTACGGGTGGTTTCTCCTATTGACACTCTGGAAGGCTAGAGATATGTTTAGTGGGTAAATAATGAAGGACAAGATGGATATCTGGATCATATTTATAATATCACTTCTTTGAAGGATGGCTATGTTAATCCGACAACCAATGGAAAACTCGGTTGGTGAAGTATTAGTTATTTTTCTTCATACTTAGGAGAAGCCCTAAGGAACTGGAAGAATCAACTACATGAAGTATCAATGTGGAAATGCACAAGAATCTCGAAATTTGTGTGACGGGTAGGTATTGAGGTGTGTGATATGCATACTTATGAAGTTTTACCTTATTTGGAATCCTTTCTTACATAGTTTGAAGAGAAAGTATCTAAACCTCAGTGCTTTTTATCCTTGGATGTTGCATTAACGATACACCCGCAAGATGGCGGGTTAATCATAATTAGACTATTACATAATGGCCTTAATGCAGAAGATTACTGGAAATATGATTTGGTGAAAATATTCTCTATATTTTTCAGGATATACAAGACTGACTAATCCTATCAAGAATATTGAGCATTGTTGTGCGACATCTAGAGTAAACTGCTGACATTTTCACCAAGTGTTTCACATAGAATACCTTCACCTAACTGATGTCCCTTGTTGGAGTGGGTGATAAATGGTGATGGATACCATTCACTTTCATATTTTTGGTTCCATGTCTATTTTTTAGGGGAGGTTTTGTTCCCATGTGGTTTTCCTCCTTACCTTGTTTTTATGGGAAAATAAAATTTTATGTTGTATGAGCTGACTTGATACTTTGTTGCCAAGACCTCCATGATATTTTTGGTTAATTTGTACTAAGTAAGGCTTAAGCGGAGTTGTTAGAGAATAATCCACCTTATTACCATGGTCATATACCATAGGGACATTTCATTTGCATTCATGCAGTGATTCTATGGTTTAGACTTAAGGAAATTGGTCATTTACTCAGAGTTGAGGCACTCTTGGTTGATTATTCTGCATAGTTGAGGCACTCTAGGTTGATCATTCTTAAAAAATAGGTTCCCACATTGATTACATCCAACCATTGTGCGCTCCCCATCCCCAATTTCATCTAAATCGTTTGACTTGAGGCGATATTTCTTGGTTTAGGTGGTTTTTGGCCTTCCTTGGGAATTTATTGCCCTCCTAGAGCCCCTCCCACTCACCCATGTGCTCACCCATGCCTTTCATACCTCCATTAATGTTCTAGTATGCATTTCCCACTTTCACACATGCATTCGTGACCATTTGGGATGATTAGGAATCTCATTGGTCCACCTAGGGGGTTTGAGGGTAAAATCTTGAGCTGACACTTGTATGCATCCAGATGGCCTCCAAGGCCTCATGATTTTTCCCTATTGTACTATATAGTCGATCCATACATACTTACATGTTGGACAATCATAATAATATATGTTATTTACCTCATGTGTGTATGTATTTTTCACTCTTTCAACTATTTTATGCATAGATTGTGAACAATATTGAATTGTGAGAGTTTCTTAGGCTCCTAGATGCAGCTGTGAATCAATTCTCACAATTTAAGATTATTTATCTAAGTACAAAACTCTTATAATCTTATGTGCAAAATTTAAAATTAAAAGGGAAGACAAGCAATGCGTTTATCATATTATTTCCAAACTTGGACCTGCATATTATGTTTTGGTATCTACATTTTACTCCATGAAAGAATTCTTGGATCTAGCTAGTTATAAAGAGCCTAGTCTTGAATCCTTTTGTGATTCCTTGATTAGAGAATAAGATAAGCTCATACATCTTGGAATGATTAGAAATGTAGATACATCTAGGAAATTCATATTGGCACAACAAAAATAAAATCCTCGCAACAATAAGCCAAACAAGGGTCCCAAACCTTCTCAGTCAGCTCATTCTTTAAAAAATAAAAAAAACAACCAATCCAAAAGGTAAAAAGACTGAACATCATTGCAACTATTGTGGGAAAGATAATCATGATGAATCTAAATGTTTCAAGAAGATGTCAGCCTTAGAAGTAGCAATGAAGAAGCACCACATGAGCCTTGATTCATCTTCATAATCTACATCTCATGGACATGCACTTTGCATTTCTAGTTTTTCTTATACTACATATTCTTCTTCTACTTCAAATGAGTGGCTCATTGATTTTGGAGCATATTATAATATCGAAAAGGATCAAGCTGTATTTTCTACTATGCATCAATGTAACACCCAAACAAATATTTATTGGTGATGATAGATATATAACTGTTGTAGGATCTGGAACAGTTCCAATAGATAATGGTCATTTTAGTGATGTACTATGTGTTCCAATAATTTCCTACAATTTGTTATTAGTCTATCAAATCACTCATTCTGGTGAAGGTAAAACTGTAACGTTTACACCTCACCAAGTTGTAATTAAGGATTTTAAAAATAGTAAGAATGTCTTAGATACCAGAATTGTTGATGCTATTACCAGGTTGTACAAATTCCACAACTTTGGGTCATCACCTTTTCCTTCACTTTTTGTTGCTCATAGTAATGACTTGAGCAAACGTTGGCATGAGCGATTCATTACAACAACTATGTAAAGAAATATGGTGACATGTCTTTCGATGGTATCTTACATGGATGGTATTTGTTCAGTTTGTGTACTCGCTAAACATCATTGAGACTGTAACACCCCGGTTTTGACTCCATTTGCATTAAATATATATGATGTAAATGTTATATGGAATCATGGAAAGGATCTCAAGGCCAAGGTCCTGTCATTGATTAATGTTTGGTGTATAGGTGATCATTGTTAAAGCTTATGGTTCATGTGATAAGTCAAGCACATTTTTTAATAAAAACCCCACAACTAGCTATGTCAATGCAACAAATAATGAGATGGGGTCATGATTTCCCAAGGATAATCCTGGAGGGGGGGGGGCGTGTTTAACTTTGATCCATTGGGGAAAACCCATCAAAACTTCCAACTAACCTTTTCTTTCTTTTCCCCAACCATTTATTTTTTCCAGAATTTGGTTGAGGTAGTTATTGCATGGAAAGGGGAAGAGTATGGGAAAAATTCGAATTGGGCAGAGCACCCATTCTTGAAGAACATGTTTTGAATTCATGGGGCAAGAAATCACCTAAGATGGTATGCTCATTCCCTCATGCATTTACATTTATTCATCTTCCCTCATGTTTTGGGAAGCTGTGAGGACGTTTGGATCATCAATCCTTCATTCACGGGGAACTCTCACGCAGCTGAACCTTCCCATGTTTTTATCCTTCACGTTTCAGTTGTTTCTTTAGTGTGCATGTCTAGGAAATCCGTTTTGGATGCTATGGAGTGAATGGCCAGCAAGGAATTACGATTTTTGGTGAATTTCATATCTTGTTGTGTATGCATCTGTTGTTTTGGTTTGAATTGATTTGGGAGTGGAAAGGGGATATGAACTAGCTTGATAAACCAAGTGTGAGAAGGAACCTCATAGACAGATATAGAGGGCTGGTTTTTCTTCTTTGCATACCCTGAATAGCACTGGAAAGGGAAGGCATAGCTCGAGGGACTGTGTAGCAGAGAAGGGGATTCTTCTTGGTGTTGGTTGTGTAGATGTTTTATAAGCTAGGCTAGATCTGGTGCAAATGTCCATAGCTCTATGATTGAGCTCACTAGCTTAGCAGTCGGCCTTTCCATCTCCTTGCAATATGATAAACCCAACAGGTAATTGGCTTGGTTGTGTCTTATTGTGCATTTGTCCATGTGTGATCCTTGACTGGACAGTCTGATAAACCCAACTGTGAATGTTGGCTTGGCTGAGTAGCTTGATAAACCTAGTAGTGATATGGATTGGCTATGTATCCTGATAAACCAAACTGTGAATGTTGGCTTGGTTCAGTAGCCTGATAAACCCAACTGTGTTAGATTGGCTAAGTTCTTGTTGTATCCTTGGCTATGTGTGAGTTTTCTAGTGTTTCCTTATTCCATGGGGAAATCATGCCCAGCTCGGGGGTGGTAGTTCTGCTGAGAGATTGATGAGTGCACTGACCTATGGTTGTGTCATAACCCCAAATTTTCACAAAAAATAATTTTTTTTGATGTAACATAAATTGTTTATAGTCGCAGTTTGTTAACTGCTAGAGGTTAACGGATAAATGAAACACTTAAAAAACTAATGATTAAATTAAACACATATAAATTAATACTATTTTAATTTCGACATGTGATATAAATCATCTGCATTCAGTTTTTTCTAGCTACATTGATGGTTTGATTTTGTCAAGTAGGTGAGAAGTTACTTTCTAACTGGGGCTTACTTAGCAATTGCTAACTTATCTGGATTTCTGGATCTTACTAGCTTGATAGGTAAATTTTGAACCAGTAAGAGTTTATTAAGGCGTTAATCCAGAGATACTTCTTTTAGCATAAAAAATATACTACTAGAGTAAAATTTTGCTTAATAGAAATCAAGGATACTACAAGGTAAAGTAATGTTTCTTTTACTCGTTTTGCAGCTGTGATAGTACATTAAATTTCATGTCATAAAGATCAATACTTTGCCCTACTAGTTTTCTTTTATCAGAATGACTGCTATTTTAGATAAATCTTCTTTCCATCTATACATTACGTTATTTACCAGTTCTTCATAGAGCTCATAATTTAGTGTATCAACACTCTTATTGAAATAAGAGTTTTCTGCTGTTGTTATTACTAAAATTTAAAACACTTCTTAAGTATGGAAATTAGACCTAAGGACTTTCAAGAAACAAGCTTATATAGAACTCTTAGCTTTACCTTTTATTAAGCCTTAGTAGAGGAAGTTTATCGGCTTATTATTGCACTATATTTATAAATGGTCATTTGCCTAAATGTTGTCAAGTTGTTATTCTAACTTTCAAATTTCTTCATGACATAAGTAATGTGACAAAATTACATTATCATATTATTTATTTATAAATAATAGTGATGCTATATATATTCTTAGATAGTTTTAATATCTTTTACTACCAAGGCTAATCTAGCCTTGATTTGATTCATCTTAGAGCTTTGATATCTTATGGAGATCAAAAGATCATGTACTTCCAAGAAATTTATCTTACTCTTAGTACTATTGAATACATTTTAAAATAAGAGTTATTCTAGGGTGTATTTATTATTTACTTTCGTTTACAAAGTAATGCTTTATAAACCAGCTCCTTATCCACTAGTGTTTGCATAAACTAGTTCTAACAGCACAGATAGGCAGCATTTATGTTTATAAAAAGAAATGTTCAGTAGTAGTATAATCAACTCTTGCTCAACAACTTTTACTATACTATTGATCTCTTCATAAAAAGTTTTATTAAGAAGGATTATAGGATCCTTATGAAACAAGGACATCAAGGCAAAATATGTTTTGGTTCATTACCATCTAATATTTCAAGGTTTATAACATAAGGTATATCGATACTACAAAAACCTTGTTCTTTAACATGGCTTGACTTCATAGTTTATTATTGAAATGATACGTTATTGACTTTATATATTACACTGTCTTTATAGTCCTTATTCAAATTATTGGCAATAATTGGTTGTCCCAACAAGCAGTGACATCTATATCATTCGACCCATTGTGGATGGAGTAATTTGGTGGGCACGTGGAACGTTTTCCACCGTACAAAGCATAACTTAAAAACTCGCGATGCAACCCTAGCTCTCATTCTTGTAGAGGGTTTTGGTCTTTGCTTTGTCTGGTTTACTGTGGCTACGAGGGTTCACTTGTGCTCGTCTCCAGCTCCTTTGTCCGTGTGTAAAGAAGTGTTGTCATGCTAGTGTGAGAATGGAGAGATACATAGTTTGCATTTGATTTCTCTCTACATTCATTGCGCTGTTGTGCGTGTAGTTGTTCTCTGTCAATAACTTTGTTGTGTCGATTTATTGCATGGCCATTGCAAAGTCTTTAAGCCTATTCCAGTCGTCAGTGTAGTATGCGCCCGTTGCCTCTATCATTAGTGAGCATGAGGGTTTTATTGTTCGTTGTAATGTCCCCGGTTTCGACCCCGTTTGCATGATGTATATATTGTAATTAATCGTGGTGAGGAGCTTAAGGCAAAAGCCCCACCATCGATTTGGTTGTGTATGTTTCGGCAATAGGGGATAATTGCCGATGGTATGTAGTGCTATCCGGCACATTATAATTTGGCATCATGTAAACCCGCAAATCAATTAAAATAAACCACAACCAGCTACGGCAGTGCAACGTTGAATGAAAAGGGCATGGTTCCGAAGGATAAGGGGTGGGGGATGTCAAACCTTGGTTATGGGGAAAAACCCATGTTTCACCACCTTTGTTGTTTGTCACCTTTTTGCCTCATCCAACCTTGTCAACCTCTTTAATGCTTCAGCTGGTGGTTAGGGAGTTATGGCTAGGTGGTTGAGGGTATTTATTGATGGGGAAAAACGTGGGTAAGGAGGCAAGCCATTCCTCCATCTTCTCCACGACTCCATTCTCCCCATGGTCGGTGGCTTTCACGTCCTGTTGCTCACCCTCACGCACAGGTTTCTCTCACGCAGAGCTGTGGTCTGTTCACCTCACGCATTGGTCAGTTCGTGCTCACGCGCAGGCTGGTATCCGCACGCAGAGGTTGGGTATGTTTTCCCTGTGTTTTTGCTGTTCGGTGCAAAATTGCACTCACGCACAGACTGGTTGGGGCGTTCTATCCATGTGAGAGCCGTGCTCACTGTTCTGTTTTGGGGGCTGTTGTTTCCCCACATTTTGCTGGCCGTGGTTTTTAACCCACGATTTCTGCTTGCTGCTGTATTTCACCCACGCTTTGGGTGGTTGCCATTCTTCCCATGATCTCGGATGTGGCTGTGAGTCCGATTTCTTCTTTAATTGGGGACTGTGTGGGTGTTTCGCCCTTGTTTGCATAGGCCGTGTCTTTCTCCTTGGTGCACAGGCCGAGTGTTGTTGATTTTCCCTCCTGTGGGCTGTGTATTCTTCCCTGTTTAGGGATTGTGCATAGCTGCCGTCGTCCCCATTGTGTGTTGGGCTGTTGAATCGCCCTGGCTTTGGTCTACGGACTGTGCTGGCTTGGCCGTTTGTTGTAGGCCTGTTAAACCCAACGGTATTTTGGGTTTGGCTATTGGTGCCCCCTTGGCTATGTGTAAGCCTGCATTGACCCTTATTCCTGAGGAATCATGTCCAGCTCGGGGGTGGCAGCGTTGCTGAGAGATTGATGAGCAAGCTGGCCTATGGTTGGGTGGAACATTGCAGCGACGTAGCTGGTTGCAGGTGAATTCTTCATCAAGAGATAAGTGCTGCTGTTTACTTCACCTCTGTAATTTATAATGATGTTAAATGAACTATAATGAACTTGGTGAATGCTGGGTTATGGACTGTATGTTTGCTTCTGCCGTATGTTTGAGGAATTGTGCATCCTGTTATGCATGGTGTTTAAGCCTTCAATTTTCAGGCTGTTTGCTCGACTGTGTTTGATGTTCATCGCGTCCTCTTCCCCGGTCTGATGGATGGGGACGTGACAGAGTGGTATCAGAGCGAAGGTTGCAACAATGGGCCTCTATGGGCCGAGAAGATGCAGTAACAGAAGCAGAATTGCCTTCTGCCTAGCAGCAATCAGGAAATTTGAGGACAGTGGATGAATGGAAAATGTCAAAAATCCTTCTAAGTATTTGGACAGTGCTTCATCGGAGCACTAAGTGGAAGGACTTCTGCTATGGCGGAAGGATTCGGCGTTTGACAGCCCGCAGTTGCAGCTGTGAAAAGGGTTAGACCGCCGAAGCAGCCATGGGTCCGATTGTCGACGAAAAGAATTTTTTTTCAAAAATTTGTTTAAGTATTGGGGCAGTCGAAAGGTTTTGTGAAGTTCCTGTCCGGCGATTGCGGAAGGGTTCATGGAGTTAACCTCCGTCGTTGCGGGTGAGACAACGATCTTCCCATCCGCCGTTGCGGGTGAGACAACGATCTTCCCATCCGCCGTTGCGGGCAGCGGAGCGATTCCGCATCCGACTTGAGATCCGTCCGATCGCCGACGCCGTAGAAAGATTTAAAATTCGGCTAAGTATGGAACGGTCGGGCCATTGAAGGAAGTGAACTTCTGCCGTTGCGGAAGGATTGGTAAAGTCTCCTGTCCGCCGTTGCGGACGGCGAAGCAATCCTGCATCCGATGCGAGAGTCATCCGATTGCCGACGAAGAAGAAATTTTGGAAATTTGAAAATTTGGCTAAGTGTTGGAGAAATCGGAAGGGAAAGTTGTCCGACGTCCGACGTAAGCACCAAATCGGAAGGGTTTGCGGAGTTAACTTCCGCCGTTGCGGGAGAAATAACGATTTCCCCGTCCGCCGTTGCGGATGAAAAGCGGTTCAGCACCCGATGTGAAGTCAGTCGATACGTCGGAAGGTTTGGAGCTTCTGGGGAGCCGACGTTGCGGAAGGATGGAGCTTCCAGGGAGCCGACGTTGCGGAAGGTTTGGAGCTTCCGGGGAGCCGACGTTGCGGAAGGTTGGAGCTTCCGGGGAGCCGCAGTTGCGGAAGGGTTGGAACTTCTGAATAGCCACTGTTGCGGAAGGTTAGAGCTTCCAGGGAGTCGATTCGACAAAAGGAAGAATGGTCCGGGAGCCGATTCGGCGGAAGGGAGAATGGTAGAGGAGCCGATTCTGCGGAAGGAACAATGGTTTCGGGAGCCGATTTTGACGGTTTCTCAGTGAAATTTTGAGCTTTTTTACAGAGAATTTCAGGGGTTGAAAATGAGAAAAGAGGCAGCAAACTAATGCGCCAGATTGCGTGAAAATCATAGTTTTACAAACAAACAAAAAAACGAGGGCGCTGCCCTCGACCCGCCCTGAAGTGGGAAGCCACAAGGGGGCAAGCCCCCTTGACCCCCGTCGTCCCTTGAGACAGTCATTCTATGTTTTGGGCAATGTAGTAAGACCCAAGATTCATGGAAAATGAATGGTGCAATGGAAGTGAGGTGGCTGAAGTTGGCACCCAGTCCAAAGTATAGCTGTGTGTAAATGCAAGGGTTTGCTGAAAGTCTTCATTCTTAGAAGGGGTGTGGTTTTCACACCCGAGATCGGAATGAAGCGTGTGAATAGGCGTTGGAAAGCTTATCCAGCAAGGAACAAGGATAAGTGACTAGAATCTAAGCATGAAGCAGCAAAGTGCTAATGATGGCCGCTGCTATCAAATGGACAAATCTGGACTATTGCATGCCCAGGGGCAGCAAGGACTATGAAGTCCACCAGCTGTTGTGTGAAAAGGAATTCCATGAGAAGATGAGGGATTTGAAAGGGAAGTTTTCATTAGACCCTATCTTGCTGACTTTAACTTCATTTCTTGAGTTTATACTTGAAATGCATGAGGATATGTATTGCATGCATAGGATATTGCATGTTAGTAAGAATATTGGGAATTATATAATGATAATCATTGTTTTGATGTTGGCGTTAGTGGAAAAACCAATGATGACATGGACCCGGATGAATATGTTGTTGATGCTGAGGAATGAGACCATAAACCCTATGGAGAAGGGATAAGGCAACAAGTCCATAACAAAAGTTGGTGAGCAGATTCTGCAATCTCCTACAAGGGACCAACCAAAGTGGTCATGTCAAGGGTGTAAGTACGACCCATGCAGGTAAGAGTTCGCTTGTGACAAATTCCATGGAATGGTACAGGTAAGAGACCTCATACCATGTGGATATTGGAATCTATAAAGGTATCATTCATATATATGTTGATGACATTGATTATAATCATGCATCCTATATGAATTAGTCATGGTTAGGCCATGCACGGTATATTGAATGCAAGGTAGCGTTGAATGGACATGCATTAAGAAGATTTTATGAATCTTGTTGTTATGCATTGAATGTATGCATATGAAGGGTGTGAGTGATGGATTTCCTAAGTAAAGGTGCAAATGTTGTGATGCATTGCATGAATGCATTGAGATGAATGCATGTGATATTATGAATAACTAACAGCTGAAATGATGAATTGATGACAATTCAGGAACCATTTCAGAGGTTGCTATGAATGCAGGATAGTCATGATCAATTGGCCGCCATAAATGCTCTATGGAAGAGCAAGGTGGTATGAATGATATGCCTGTGAAGTAAGGAGTATCTAAACATTTCATTTAATTGCATGAATGATGTGACTATGCCTTGCAAATGTTAATATGATAATGATTGCATGAAGCAAATGAGTTTGGTATATATCGATGTGACTAACAGTTGGAAGCATTTGAATTTTATAAAATTCTGAAAATGCTTCGGTGATGGTTGTAGCAATGAAACTGTTATATGCATCCAGACTTACCAAGTGTTTGGTTGATTGAAGCTCATGTTTCAGGTAGATTATTTTGAGAATGGCATTGAGAGGTAAGACCCTGACCAATGCTGGAATCTACCATGTAAAAGAGCTTGTTAAATTTGAATTGTGAATTTCAAATATTGCTGACAACCACTAGTCACTATGGGCTTGCATAAGCTTGTGTTTGGATGTTTGAAGCTTATGTTTCAGGTAGATTATGTTAAGCATGGCATTGAGAGGTAAGATCCTGACCAATGCCTGAATCTACCATAGGATATGCATAATAGGTTGTTAGGATTCGAATTGTGAATTTCGGATTTGAGAAATTGCTGACAACCACTAGCCATTGTTGGCTTGGATAAGATTGTGTTTGGATGTTTGAAACTCATGTTTCAGGTAGATTATTCGAGCATGGAAGTGAGAGGTAAGACCCTGACCAATGCCAGAATCTACCATTTATGAGAAGAAGTCTCATGGTTGTGAAAATTAGTTGGTACGGGTTGTTAAATTCGAATTATGGATTTCGGATTTAAGAGGTACTAACGACTACTAATCATTGTTGGCTTGTATGAGATTGTGTCAGGAGGGACACATGGTAAGTGGGTATTCATGTTATGATAGTAAGCATAAAATTATAATGGGCATAGTAATGCTGCTTACAAGAAACCCACAATTGAGCAAGTCAATTTCTGTAGTAGATAGAATTGTAAATTCTTGTTGAATTTAATTACTGATGTCATTGCTTGGTTATGAAACGATCAATTTGGATTGTAGTATCAGGTAATGACTGACGGTTTGGCTATTTGATGAACGTGTCAGGAGTACACACTGCAGGAGGACCATGTGTGATGACCTGCAAAAGCCAAACTTCATGGGAAGGTTTTCCCTTATCTTAGAAATGGGGTTAGAGTGAAACTCCCTTGGACATTTTGAAATGTCTCATCTGCACTGCATGTTTGGTAATAACATGAGTGAGATGGTATGGGTTATGTCGGTGATACATGTGTGGATATGAAACATGAACAGGAAGCAAAGATGGGGGCTTGGTTTGCTTAAACCTGGTGATTGGAAACCACTTAGACAGAGCTAGAGGGCTGACTTCCTTCTCCACAACCCCGGGATAGCACTGGAAGGGAATGCAGGGCCTGAGGGACTGAGTAGCAGAGAAGAGACTGATTCCTTGTGTTGGGTGTGTGTGGGTGTCTTAGAAGTCAGGCTAGTTCTGGTGTAGGTGTTCCTAGCTCTGCAGCGAGCTCACCAGCTTAGAATTCATCTTTTCCCAACTCCTTGACAGTGCCTAACAGATATAAAGGCATACTGCGACGGCTAATGGATAAGTGTTCTGTGACTCTTGCTATGAATATGCATGTTTAATTATTAAATTCCATATGCAGAACATGTTTTGATTTATTTCCATGATGACCGATTGCTTGAGTATGAATAGGGCCTACATGGCACACACCGGAAGAGAGTGCACACTTTTCCGATGTTGAGTCATGAAAGGGTTTCAATATTGATTACACTCTGGGGAGTGGACGCACTCCTAGTGTCTCAATATTTGATAGTGAATGATATGAAATGTGATTACAGTTTTAGAGCAATGATGCTGATGAGTTTGCTTGTATTGCTTGTGTTGCTTGTGTTGACAGGCTAAAGGTAAAGGTAAATGGTTGATATAAGTGTATTGTTGATATAAGTGTATGTTGGTATAAGTGTATGTTGATATAAGTGTATGGCGATATAAGTGTATGTGTCATTATTGACATAAGTGTATGATGGGCTGTGATATGCCTAAGGATCCATAGCAGATCCTAGACCTAGGAATGGTCATGATAAAGTTCCAAGCCCAGTTGACATGGTTATGTACTGGTTGGACATTAATTATTCGATGTTGAGGAGAAGCCTGCGTGCTGACCTAACATCTGAGTCCATAGGCGATCCCAAGGCTTGCAAAGTGAAGCAGGATCCTATGGGCGAATGAGGAAACGTACCATACAGATAAGTATTGGATTATTTTGCTTATGAATATACATGTGTATATGATTTGGATACGATGTTTTAAGCTCTTGCTTTAGAGATAAAACTGATGAGAATAAACTAAACATGTGAATCTATTCAATGTTGGATATAGGTATCGCTGGGAGCGAGGACTATGAGAGCATCCTAGGGATGCATGTGGACATGTGAATGTCCTGGAAAGCTCAGGTTGAGCGGTAATGAAAAAGGTGCTAGTGAGACGGGGGAGTCCTAGCAGCCGAGACAAACCATGTGGAGAGACTCCATGGTTTAAGAGGTCTAGAATAGACCGAAGACACTAAGTGTTATGACCAAGAAAGATTGGTCCAGCATTCACGGAGAAGTGAAAGAGGCGGAGAGCATGAAAATCCACTATGATGGCGTGGGTTCCAGGGTGGAACAAAACAAAGAGGGGAAAAACTCTTACTGCTCTCTCTTGCATTTTGATTATATATACATATATATATGTTTATGCATTATGAAAACAAAGGATTGTTGAATGCATGTATGATTGAAATGAAATGTGTGTAATTGCTTAAAGCAAATTTGTGAATGCTGGAATAGTTAATTCCCTGCCCAATAATGGACATGAATGAGCTCATGTGCCTGTTGGGGAAGGCATGAAAAATATGAAGGTTTCCTTAATGGAACTTGAACTGTCATGCCAATTGGGTAATTAACTAACTGATTTTGATATCTATATTATGCTTGGTCTGATAGAATTTCAATGGTGCATTTCACAGGTGAAAAAAGTGAAACCAGGTGGTGCATGTTTATTATGGCAGTAGATCAAAAGTTGTTGGACTTGGTTGGAACTCTCCTTCAAATGATTGCCAAGACCCAAGAGAATCTTGGGGATATGCTCAGGATACAGAAAAGGCAGAGTGAAATGAACCACCAGATTTTGCAAGACTCTATTGGTTTGCAAAGGGAGGTGAAAAGCCTTCTAAGAGAAATCGGCAAAGGAAAGGAAGGTGGATCCGCAGTGGGACATTTGTCCAAGCAACCCGATAAGAAACGGTCTAGGCATGAAGACTCAAAGGAAATTGAGCAGGTAAAGATGAAGCAGCCAGTGAGATGCTGGAGATGCGGAGGACATCATTTACGTCGGGACTGCCCAATGAGGGAACATGATGAAGGCGATAGCCGCAAAGTTCCTAGACTTCGGGATCAGCAAGAAGCTGAGAACCAGCAGGAAAAGTCCATGGAAGCCGAGAGGCTTGGTCTTGAACGTTCCAAGTAAATGATTGAACGTGGAACAGATCTGCAATTTTGAAATTTTGATGTGCAATTGTATATGTATTGTATATATGTAATGGAACACCGAGGACTGTGTTATTCCAAGGGGGAGGGGAATGTAATGTCCCTAGTTTCGACCCCGTTTGCATGATGTATATATTGTAATTAATCGTGGTGAGGAGCTCAAGGCAAAAGCCCCACCATCGATTTGGTTGTGTATGTTTCGGCAATAGGGGATAATTGCCGATGGTATGTAGTGCTATCCGACACATTATAATTTGGCATCATGTAAACCCGCACATCAATTAAAATAAACCACAACCAGCTACGGCAGTGCAACGTTGAATGAAAAGGGCATGGTTCCGAAGGATAAGGGGTGGGGGATGTCAAACCTTGGTTATGGGGAAAACCCCATGTTTCACCACCTTTGTTGTTTGTCACCTTTTTGCCTCATCCAACCTTGTCAACCTCTTTAATGCTTCAGCTGGTGGTTGGGGAGTTATGGCTGGGTGGCTGAAGGCATTTATTGATGGGGAAAAACGTGGGTAAGGAGGCAAGCCATTCCTCCATCTTCTCCACGACTCCATTCTCCCCATGGTCGGTGGCTTTCACGTCCTGTTGCTCACCCTCACGCACAGGTTTCTCTCACGCAGAGCTGTGGTCTGTTCACCTCACGCATTGGTCAGCTCGTGCTCATGCGCAGGCTGGTATCCGCACGCAGAGGTTGGGTATGTTTTCCCTGTGTTTTTGCTGTTCGGTGCAAAATTGCACTCACGCACAGACTGGTTGGGGGGTTCTATCCATGTGAGAGTCGTGCTCACTGTTCTGTTTTGGGGGCTGTTGTTTCCCCACATTTTGCTGGCCGTGGTTTTTAACCCACGATTTCTACTTGCTGCTGTATTTCACCCACGTTTTGGGTGGTTTCCATTCTTTCCATGATCTCGGATGTGGCTGTGAGTCCGATTTCTTCTTTAATTGGGGACTGTGTGGGTGTTTCGCCCTTGTTTGCATAGTCCGTGTCTTTCTCCTTGGTGCACAGGCCGAGTTTTGTTGATTTTCCCTCCTATGGGCTGCGTATTCTTCCCTGTTTAGGGACTGTGCATAGCTGTCGTCGTCCCCATTGTGTGTTGGGCTGTTGAATCGCCCTGGCTTTGGTCTACGGACTGTGCTGGCTTGGCCGTTTGTTGTAGGCCTGTTAAACCCAGCGGTATTTTGGGTTTGGTTGTTGGTGCCCCCTTGGCTATGTGTAAGCCTGCATTGACCCTTATTCCGAAGGAATCATGTCCAGCTCGGGGGTGGCAGCGTTGCTGAGAGATTGATGAGCAAGCTGGCCTATGGTTGGGTGGAACGTTGCAGCGACGTAGCTGGTTGCGGGTGAATTCTTCATCAAGAGATAAGTGCCGCTGTTTACTTCACCTATGTAATTTATAATGATGTTAAATGAACTATAATGAACTTGGTGAATGTTGGGTTATGGACTGTATGTTTGCTTCCGCCGTATGTTTGAGGAATTGTGCATCCTGTTATGCATGGTGTTTAAGCCTTCAATTTTCAGGCTGTTTGCCCGGCTTTGTTTGATGTTTGTCGCGTCCTCTTCCCCGGTCTGATGGATGGCGACGTGACATTCGTTGTGTTGGTTCGTCTCCTTCATAGCTTCAAATTTCTTCGCTTCCAGGTAATAATTTGTTTTACAATTGTTTGTAAGTTTTAAGTTACAGTTACGACTATACAACTCAATTTCCAATTAAGGTTTTTATCATCCACCTACAGGTTACAACTCACCCTTATGCTGGAAAGAACCCTTCTCCAAGTTTGGATTGACAACCAGCCCTACGAGTAAGCACCAGTTACAATGTGGCAACTCCCTTCTTGGCAATGGTCAGGGGAAAGGGTTTTCAGTTGGGAAGAAAATTACGAGCTCGGTTCCTCCAAACTTTGGTGGTTTGGTTTTCAGTTTTTAGATTTAGTTTTTCTTTAATACACCCTTTCTGATAGCAGGGTGGCTCCAGCCTCGATGCTGTGACTTGTATCTCCTTTTTCTTGTCTTATAAAAGATATACAGCAAAAGAGGGTTTGAATAACTTGACTTTTAGTTTTGTTTCCAAACCCATGCCATGATGCTGGGTACACCGGCCATGAGCTGGGTGTTGTAAATTTGTTATGTTTAAGCCTTTCATCCTGACAGAGTAATATACTTGGTTTAAAAGATTTCTTTTTAGCTTCGAGCTCTGTCTCAATTATGAAATGGTTTTATAACCTGTAAATTATGGATCTGAGGAATTATAGTCTTTCCTTCCTCGACTGTTATTATAGATAAAGATTTATTAAGGATTTCTTTTGTAATTAAATAAGTAATTGTGAAGACTGTAAGCTCAATCTTAAGATAAATTTTTTATGTTTCAACTTATTAAATTCGGATAAAAACCTAGGGTTACTGTAAAAGAATCCTTAGATAAATATATTCTTAAAATGTATCAATGTGTTGGTTTCTGTTTACCTATTTTACATTGTTATAATAGTACTGATATTATTTATCCTATTTAAGTATTTTCTTTTCTTTTAAATAAAAGAGTTCTACAAATACTGTAAGTTCTTAGCTTATTTCTATTTACTGTTTACTTTTAAGTTCTTATTTGTTTACTACTCTGTTAATTAGTAAAGATTCCGAGTTATGTAATAATTAAAACAATAACTCTGTAACCTTGATTATCTCTTATTTATAATAGTTAAATAAATTGGTTAGGGTTTCAACCCTGAAGTTTTACCTTTACATGTATAAGCCTGTCTGATAATTATAAGATAGTTTATTCATAGTAATTATTTAGTTTTATACTAGTTATTAATTATATCTTCATTGCTTCTATTTACTAAACTCTCTAGTAGAATTTTCTCAGAGTTCTTGAAAATATAATGCACAGACTCTGTAACTCAGTTTACTCTTTATAAATTAATTAATTTTAATATAAATATTAGTCTTAGATTTAGTTGATATTGTTAGAAAATAAAAAATGTGATTAGTAGCTCTTTTATTTACTTAACTGTATCTAATCATTGTAACTCTAAGTGATTTTTCTGCTGCATTTCATCCAGTTACTAAGTGAAAATAGAGAAATATAAACATTTCATAACACTGTTTAACCTCTCTGATATTTTAACATAAATAAAATTATTCTACTGTCGGTAAATACACAATCTCATTTGCTAACACATTCTTTTATCTACTTAAACATTCTACCTGTGCTAGAGTACTGCCTGGTTTTCCAGGTGTGGAAAAACACAGACTAGAAATTATTTTCCATTCTAACACATTACGTTTCAAATTCATTCTTTCAATCAACTAAAAAGAATACTAAATTTTAACATTTACAAACTGGATATTTAACATTCATATAACAGTCAGACTCAGATTTATCTATCTAACACAGTAAAACAAAGTAATGTAGAACTTGTTTAGGACAGATGACAACAGCGTTAGGAGGCTGTTTCTCCCTACTAGTCTCCCGGAGAGCGCTTAAACAACGGTTCCTTAGGACCCCCGAGCCTATTCCTAGTCTCCTTTGCTGAGAACTGGTGGAGAATGCAAATAGTAGACTTAGTCCCAATATCTCAGTAACACTTTGCTCTCAGCAGTAAGATCTTCCAGCTTAAAAGCTACACTAGATCAATCAACAGTTAACCCCTCAAACATTTTCCAGACTCCCTTCCATTGAATTTCTCTAAGTATATTCATTCAACTTGAATGATCACCTCTCTAGAATGAGCAGCCTCATCTCTCTTCAACATGAATTTTTATAAAGATTACCTAGGTTTTTTGGGTCAGTTTTCATTAATTGAGCCACCTACTATGATTCCACTTTCTTGGGGAATCATGACCCCAAATGTAGAGAGGTTGCCTCCTGCAATAGTTGGAAGTGGTTTGAGGATGCTGCCAAATGTCAGTTTTCTCTCCACCCAGTCTCCTCCACCAATTTGACCAGTAAACACTCTTTTAACAGCTTTGCTAAGCTATTCTCTCCTCCTTTATTTATTTATAATTAAAATATTCAGAATTACATTAAATATCCTTGAATCTGCTGAGTCATCAATTACAACTTAGCATAAAATTTAACATATTGTTCTCAAATAAAATCAAATAATATAAAATTATTTTTGCAAAATTGGGGCATGTGACATACACACACCCTTAAAGTATAACATCGTCCTCAATGTTATTTATTCTTCGTCCTTAGAATTTCCCTGGAACAGAATTCGATATGCATCATGCATATTACTTTCCAATTCCTAGGTGGCTTCCTCTGGACTAAGGTGCTTCCATTGCACCTTCACCTGACTAATGGTGCAGTTTCAAAGTGTGATCTCCCTCTGCCCAAGGATACAGTTCGGTTCCACCAGAAAATCTCCTTCTGTTTCCACCTGTACATCATTCCAGTTAACAACATGAGTAGCATCAGGAACAAATTTCTTTAATATAGAAATGTGAAAAACATTATGTACTCTTAAATTCGGTGGTAATGCTAATTGATAAGCTACTTGTCCAATTCTGAATAGTATTTCAAATGGACCACAGTACCGAGGTGCTAGTTTTGCATAACTACCCATTCTCAGAGAGCTCTTTTTGGGCCTCACCTTGATGAACACATGTTCACCTACCTGAAACTCCTTTGGAGTTCTTTTAAGGTCTTCTTGACTTTTCTATCGATCTTGCGCAATTTTCAGATTACCTTGTACCTGCTTAACAATTTCTTCCATTTCCTTTAATAGTTCAGGACCTAATACTAATCTATCCACCAGATTACTCCAAGAGATAGGAGTATTACATTTCCTTCCATACAAGATTTCGAAAGGACTAAATCTGGCTGACGCTTGATAATTATTATTATAAGCAAATTCTACCAGATGTAAATAATCCTCCCATTTACCTGGCTGGTCTTTCACATACATTCTTAATAAATCTTCTAGGACTTGGTTTACTCTTTTAGTTTGTCCATCTGTTTGAGGATGGAACGAAGTACTAAAATTTAGTGTAGTGTTTAATCCTTTAAACAGAGATTTCCAAAAGCTACTTGTAAATTTAGGATCTCTATCCGAGATTATAACTTTCGGTATTCTATGCAGTCGAAAAATTTTCTTTAGAAAGATAGCAGCTATGTTTATAGCTTTATACGTAGTTTTAACAGGTATAAAGTGAGCTGCTTTACTTAATTTATCAACCACTACCATGATAGAATCATTTAAATTCTGATTTTTAGGTAGTCCAGTAACAAAATTGAGACTAATTATCTCCCATTTCCAGCTAGGAATGGGTAATGGCTGAAGTAATCCAGGGGGTTGTTGATGTTCAATTTTCACCTGCTGACACTCAAAACACTTAGCGATATACTCTGCCAGTTGAGTATTCATGTTTGGCCAAAAATATTCTTTTCTTAACATAGTTATAGTCTTTTGATAGCTTGAATGGCCTGAGTATGGAGTTTTATGGATTTTATCCAAAATTAATAACTTAACTTTAGGTACATTAGGTACATACATTCTATCTTTATATAGTAAAAATCCTTTTGCATTCAAACTGCACCCTTTACTTAAGCTTTCTGTTGGATTTTCTTTCGTTTTAGCTTGTAATTTTTGGTAAATTTCATCTTGTTCTATTCCTGCTTTAAGCTATTCATCCAGATCTGTTGTATAAGTGCTGATAACTGCTGTGAAGTTTAGCCTTGCATTCCTACTTAATGCATCAACAACTTTATTTTCTTTACCTTTAATGTGCTGAATTTCGAAATCATACTCACTTAGAAAAGCTAGCCACCTAGCTTGTTTGGAATTTAGATTAGGATGATCTAACAGATATTTTAATCCTTTATTTCCAGTCATTAAAATAAATTTTCTTCCAATTAGGTGATGACGCCACATCTTTAGAGCATGTATTAAAACAACTAATTCCAGATCATAAGTTGCATAGTTCTTTTCATGAATTTTTAATTTCCTAGACTCATAAGCAATAACATGCCCTTATTGAGTCAGAACACTGCCTAAACCATCATTGCAAGCATCAGTGCACACTACAAATTCTTTATTTGGATCAGCTATTCTTAAAATAGGTGCACTGGTTAATAAAGTTTTTTTTTAACTTTTTAAAGCTTTCTTCGCATCTCTGGTTCCAATCAATTTTTTTTCCTTTCTTCTACAAAGAAGTTATTGGATTCGTGATTCTCGAAAAACCTTTAATGAACCTCCGGTAATATTTGGTAATTCCCATGAAGGATCAAACATCAGTTACATCCTTAGGAACAGGCCAATATTCGATCGCCTTTATCTTTTCGGGATCTACCGAAATACCTTCCTTAGTCACCACATGACCTAAGTACTGAATCTTATCTTTGAATAAATTGCATTTACTAAACTTTGCAAAGAGTTAATGATCTCGTAGCTCTTGCAAAACAATTTTTAAATGTTTTTTATGTTCTTCTTTAGTTTTTAAATAGATTAATATGTCGTCGATAAAAACGACCACAAACTTATGTAGATACTTATGCATAACGTTGTTCATTAAACACATAAAAACAACTGGGGCATTAGTAATCTTGAATGGCATGACGACAAACTTGTAATGGCCATATCGAGTTCTAAAAGTTGTTTTAAAGATGTCTTCATCTTTAATCCTAACTTGATGATATCCATATCTTAAATCAATTTTCGAAAACACCGTGGCTCCACGTAGTTGATCAAACAAATCATCTATACGAGGCAATGGGTATCTGTTTTTAATAGTCATCTTATTCAAGTGATAGTAATCTATGCGAAGTCGCATGGTTTCGTCCTTTTTCTTAACGAAGATGATAGGTTCCCCCCAGGGAGACACACTAGGTCGAATATACTTTTTGTCAATAAGTTCTTTTAATTGTGACTTTAGTTCATTTAGTTCCAGTATGTTCATTCGATAAGGGGCCTTTGAGTTCGGTACTGCACCAGGTACTCGCTCAATGGTAAAATCTAGTTCCCTTTTCGGAGGTAGTCCCGGAATTTCTTCTGGAAATACATCAACATATTATCTTAAGACTGGTATGTCTTCCAATTTTAATTTATTTGTCTTTTTTAGATTTTCCTCATCAGTTATTGTTACTGCATAAGCTTTACAACCCTTCCTAATAGCTCTCTTAAGTTGCAGAGCAGAAATCTACCTTATGGTAGTTTTTTCTAGGGATTCCCTTTACATTTATTGATTTTCCATCATTATTTATACATGTAAAGGTTTCATCATAGCAATTTAAAATCACCCTATGTTGTTCTAACCAATCCATACCGATTAGTAAGTCATAAGAACCAAGAGGTAATACATTAAGCTTTGCAACAGTTTCAAATTGATCCATAACTACTGTACATTTCTTTACAAAACCAGTTACCTTCCTTTAAGCACCAGTGGCTAACTGAACCAACCAAGAATTTTCAAATTTTTCAATAGGCAACTTACATTTTTCTACCATTTTAGGTGAAATATAACTGAGACTAGCTCCTAGATCAATTAAAATAGCTATAGGGGTTTGGTTTATCATACCTTCTACTTCCACCATGGAAGTTTGATATTCTGCTTGTCAATTCTCCAAGGTTGCATTGATTCTGGGCATAGTCCTCGCTAAATATCCTACAGTCATTTCCTCCTGTATGGTATGAATATTATTGACAGTATTTTTTCGATTAGGGAAAACTGAGGCATAATGTGGGCCATTACACTCCCAACACTTTATAGGTTCTTTGCGTTCAAATTTTTGGTGTAATTACCATGGTTATTAGCAAATTCTTTACCCTTTGAATTATTCTGATTGCTTGGTGAATTATTCTTATTCCCTTGGAAATTCTTGTTAGGAAAATTTTTGGCCTTATTGTTTTTAGAATTCCTGTTGGGCACAAATTGTTTCTTCTTTGGATCATAATGGTTATTCTTCTTCTTGGCCTTTCAGTTGGCCATGCTCTCTTTCTTCTGATTTTGTTTATAACAGAAGTTGGCTTTCCTCATAGTTTCTTCCAGAGTTTTTGGATTGTCATACTCAATCTTGTCCTTAATATGATAAGGTAGACAACTGAGGAATCGCTGTACCTTTGGTTTTTCATCTACAAGGTATGGCACATACCTAAGCAGACTTAAAAACTTGATGTGAAGATCTTTTATAGTCATTGATCCTAACTTATGCTCATAGAATTCTTTTGCTCTCTCTTCATAGTATTGCTTAGACATAAATTTATTTTTAAAGTACCTCTTAAAGTTACTCCAATTTACGTTCTTTTCTTTTATTCCCTTCACTCTCTTCAAGTCCTACCACCAAATATCAGCCTTTCCTGAGAGATTGTAGATAGTCGTTCTAGCCTTTAATTGGTTAGAATAGTTATAAATATGGAAGTACTTCTTCATCCCAGATAACTAGGATTATGCTTCCTCCTCCTTCTCAGTCTCTCCATTGAATGTTGGTGGTTTAATCTTTTTAAATTCCATAGAAATTTTGTCATAGGTTTTATATTTTCTCTTTTTAGTATAATGATTGTCATCACTACTATCACTAGTGGAATGAAAATTACGTTGATCACCAAATACCTCTAAAGATGAGCTGCTTTCATTTTTATTCTGTTTAATGTTTTTATATTTATGTTGATGACTTGTATCTTCTGATTCAACTCTTTTACCCCTACCCTCAGTTTGAAATCTTTTTGTTAGGATCTGATTCAGCTCTTCCTGAGCCCTCAGAATCCTTTCATTCTCTCGTTTAACCGATTCCATTTCAGATTTTAAGTTTTTTACTGTTTGTAAAAATTCTGAGGAATTAGTGGTTAGATCTTCTTGTATAGGGTCTCTTGGTAATTTTTCTTATTCAGTAAATGGAGATTCCTCTTCCGCATATTCCTCCAGCCTTTCCATACCTGTTGTTAAACTTCAGAAACAATTTTCTCTGTTTAATAATATTAAAAGAAAATAACATCAGCAAAATAGTTTTAAATTCAATGTTTCATAAAAGCAAGTTGAGATTCATCAAGGCCTAGTGTTTGAACCTTGTGCTCTGATACCACATGTCATAACCCCAAATTTTCACAAAAATTAAAAATTTTTGATGTAACATAAATTGTTTATAGTCGTAGTTTCTTAACTGCTAGAGGTTAACGGATAAATGAAACAGTTAACAAACTAATGATTAAACTTAAACACATATAAATTAATACTATATTAATTTCGATATGTGATATAAATAATCTGCATTCAGTTATTTCTAGCTACATTGATGGTTTGATTTTGTAAGCCCCAGTAAGAAGTTACTTTCTAACTGGGGCTTACTTAGCGATTGCTAACTTATCTGGATTTCTGGATTTTACAGGCTTGACAGGTAAATTTTGAACCAATAAGAGTTTATTAAGGCGTTAGTCCAAAGATACTTCTTTTAGCATAAAAAATATAGTACTAGAGTAAAAGGTTGCTTAATAGAAACCAAGGATACTACAAGGTAAAGTAATGTTTCTTTTACTTGTTTTGCAACTGTGATAGTACATTAAATTTCATGTCGTAAAGATCAATACTTTGCCCTACTGATTGTCTTTTATCAGAGTGACTACTATTTTAGATAAATTTCTTTCCATCTATACGTTACGTTATTTACCAGTTATTCATAGAGCTCATAATTTAGGGTATCAACACTCTTATTGAAATAAGAATTTTCTGCTGTTGTTATTACTAAAATTTAAAACACTGCTTAAGTATGGAAATTAGATCTAAGGCCTTTCAAGAAACAAGATTATATAAAACTCTTAGATTTACCTTTTATTAAGCCTTAGTAGAGGAAGTTTATCAGCTTATTATTGCACTGTATTTATAAATGATCATTTGCGTAAATGTCGTCAAGTTTTGATTCTAACTTCCAAATTTCTTCATGACATAAATAATGTGACGAAATTACATTATCATATTATTTATTTATAAATAATAGTGATGCTATATGTATTCTTAGATAGTTTTAATATCTTTTACTACCAAGGTTAATCTAGCCTTGATTTGATTCATCTTAGAGCTTTGATATCTTATGGAGATCAAAAGATCATGTACTTCCAAGAAATTTATCTTACTCTTAGTATTGTTGATTACATTTTGAAATAGGAGTTATTCTAGGGTGTATTATTTACTATTGATCTCTTTATAAAAGGTTTTATTAAGAAGGATTATAGGATCCTTATGAAACAAGGACATCGAGGCAAAATATGTTTTGGTTCATCACCATCTAAGATTTCAAGGTTTATAATATAAGGTATATTGATACTACAAAAACCTTGTTCTTTAACATGGCTTGACTTCATAGTTTATTATTGAAATGATACGTTATTGACTTTGTATATTACACCGTATTTGTAGTCGTTATTCAAATTATTGGCAATAATTGGTTGTCCCGACAAGCAGTGACAACTATATCATTCAACCCATTGTGGATGGAATAATTTGGTGGGCACATGGAACATTTGCCACCGTGCAAAGCATAGCTTAAAAACTCGCGATGAAACCCTAGCTCTCATTCTTGTTGAGGGTTTTGGTCTTTGCTCTGTCTGGTTTATTGCTGCCATGAGGGTTCGCTTGTGCTCGTCTCCAACTCCTTTTTCTGTGTGTAAAGAAGTGTTGTCACTCTAGTGTGAGAATGGAGAGATACACAGTTTGCATATGATTTCTCTCTGCATTCATAGCATTTCTATGCATGTAGTTGTTCTCTGTCAGTAAATTTCTTGTGTCGATTTCTTGCATGGCCATTTCCAAGTCTTTAATCCTGTTCCAATTGTCATTGTAGTATGCGTTTGGAGCCCGCTGCCTCTATAATTAGTGAGCACGAGGGTTGTACTGTTCGTTGTGCTGGTTCGTCTCCTTCGTGGCTTTAAATTTCTTCGCTTCTAGGTAATAATTTGTTTTACAATTGTTTGTAAGTTTTAAGTTACAGTTACGACTATACAACTCAGTTTCTAATTAAGGTTTTTGTCATTCACCTACAGGTTATAGCTCGCCCTTATGCTGGAAGGAACCCTTTTCCAAGTTTGGATTGACAACCAGCCCTATGGGTAAGCCTCAGTTACAATGTGGCAACTCCCTTCTTGGCAATGGTTAGGGGAAAGGGTTTTCAGTTGGGAATAAAATTATGATCTCGGTTCCTCTAGACTTTGGCTATTTGGTTTTCAGTTTTTAGATTTAGTTTTTCTTTAATACACCCTTGCCTATAGCAGGGTGCCTCTGGCCTCGATGCCGTGAATTCTATCTCCTTTTTCTTGTCTTATAAAAGATATACAACAAAAGAGGGTTTTAATAACTTGATCGTTAGTTTTGTTTCCAAACCCACGCCATGATGCTAGGTACACCAGCCACGAGCTGGGTGTTGTAAATTTGTTATGTTTAAGCCTTTTGGCCTGACAGAGTAATATACTTGGTTTAAAAGATTTCCTTTTAGCTTCGAGCTCTGTCTCGATTATGAAATGGTTTTATAACCTGTAAATTATGGCTCCGAGGAATTATAGTCTTTCCTTCCTCGACTGTTATTATAGATAAAGATTTAATATAGACAAAGATTTATTAAAGATTTCTTTTGTAATTAAATAAGTAATTGTGAAGACTGTAAGCTCAGTCTTAAGATAAAAATTGTATGTTTCTACTTATTAAATTCGGATAAAAACCTAGGGTTTCTGTAAAAGAATCCTTAGATAAATATATTCTTAAAATTAATCAATGTGTTGGTTTCTGTTTACCTATTTTACATTGTTATAATAGTATTGATAGTATTTATCCTGTTTAAGTATTTTCTTTTCTTTTAAATAAAAGAGTTATACAAATACTGTAAGTTCTTAGCTTATTTCTATTTACTATTTACTTTTAAGTTCTTATTTGTTTACTGTTCTGTTAATTAGTAAAGATTCCAAGTTATGTAATAATTAAAACAATAACTTTGTAACCTTGATTATCTCTTATTTATAATAGTTAAATAAATTGGTTAGGGTTTCAACCTTGAAGTTTTACCTTTACAAGTATAAGCATGTCTGATAATTATAAGATAGTTTATTCATAGTAATTATTTAGTTTTATATTACTTATTAATTATATCTTCATTGCTTCTATTTACTAAAATGTCCAGTAGAATTTTATCAGAGTTCTTGAAAAGATAATGCACAGACTCTGTAACTCAGTTTACTCTTTATAAATTAATCACTTTTAATATAAATATTAGTCTTAGATTTAGTTGATATTGTTAGAAAATAAACTATGTGATTAGTAGCTCGTTTATTTACTTAACTGTATCTAATCATTGTAACTCTAAGTGATTTTTCTGCTGCATTTCATTCAGTTACTAAATGAAAACAGAGAAATATAAACATATCATAACACTGTTTAACCTCCCTAATATTTTAACATAAATAAAATTATTCTACTGTCTGTAAATACACAATATCATCTACTAACACATTCTTTTATCTACTTAAACATTCTACCTGTGCTAGAGTACTGCCTGGTTTTCCAGGTGTGGAAAAACATAGACTAGAAATTATTTTCCATTCTAACACATTACTTTTCAAAATCATTCTTTCAATCAACTAAAAAGACTACTAAATTCTAACATTTACAAACTGGATATTTAACATTCATATTATAGTCAGACTCAAATTTATCTATCTAACATAGTAAAACAAAGTAATGTAGAACCTGTTTAGTACAGATGACAACAACGTTAGGAGGCCGTTCCTCCCTACTAATCTCCTGGAGAGCGCTCAAACAACGGTTCCTCAGGACCCCCGAGCCTGTTCCTGGTCTCCTTGGCGAAGAACTAGTGGAGAATGCAAACAATAGACTTAGTCCCAATATCTCAGTAACACTCTGCTCTCAGTAGTAAGATCTTTCAGCTTAAAAGCTGCACTAGATCAATCAGTAGTAAGATCTTTCATCTTAAAAGCTGCACTAGATCAATCAGTAGTTAACCCCTCAAACATTTTCCAGACTCCCTTCCATTGAATTTCTCTGAAGTATATTCATTCAACCTGAATGATCACCTCTCTAGAATGAGCAGCCTCAGCTCTCTTTAATGGGAATTTTTATAAATATCGCCTAGGTCATTTGGGTCAGTTTTCATTAATTGAGCCACCTGCTCTAATTCCACTTTCTTGGGGAATCATGGCCCCAAATGTAGGGAGGTTGCCACCTGCAATGGTTGGAAGTGGTTTGACGATGCTGCCAAATGTTAGTTTGCTCTCCACCCAGTCTCCTCCACCAATTTGACCAGTAAACACTCTTTTAACAGCTCTCCTAAGCTGTTGTCTCCTCCTTTATTTATTTATAATTAAAATATTTAGAATTATATTAAATATCCTTGACTCTGTTGAGTCATCAATTACAACTTAGCATAAAATTTAACATATTGTTCTCAAATAAAATCAAATAATATAAAATTATTTTTTCAAAATTGGGGCATGTGACAAGTTGGGTGGAATGTTGCAGTGTCATGGTTGGTTGCGGAACAAACTTCTTTCAAAGATAAGTGTTCTTGTCTATGTTAATCTCTGCATTTGTATTTCTCTATATTTGTATTTAATCAATGAAATATGATGAACATGCTTAATGTGTTGAATTGATGAATTGCTTCCACTATATAATTGCAATTGTATGGATCAATGTATGTTTACTTTCAATGCATTTCTAAGTTTCGTTATGGGGCTTAGATTGGTCGGATTGGTGATGTCCTAAATGATCAAATTGGTCCAAGACTTCTGTTAGTAGGTGGAATTTCCGCAGAAATATCCTTCCGCAACTTGCGGGATGCAGAAATGACATTCAGTAAATCTTGTTCTCCACAATTTTACTTTCATAGCTTCCTTTCCACAACTTGCAGGATGCGGGATGCGGAATGCGGCTTCGTAGATTTCCTTCCGTAACTCACCTTTTTGCAACGGTCTATTTTCGCATGCGGAATGCAGGATGCGAGATGCAGGATGCAGAATGTAGGATGCGGAATGTGGGATGTGGAATGCAGGATCACAAATTCCATTTTCCCGATTTCACAAACTCAAGCTTTCCACACTGTTGATTCTTGTGGGTTTATTCTTAAATGTTGATCTATCCCTAGATGTGGAACAGATTATGACCGTCATTTTCCGTTGTGATTCTTCTCCCACCGTTCGATCCCCTCTGAGATATTTCTTCGTATATCATCGAATTGATTAATGGTAGATGGGAGGGGTTGTGACAGTGTGGTATGGGAACATGACTGTTGAGGAGTGTTTCACGGCCATGCCATGTGTTTCAAAGAATGAGAAAGGTTCTTTAAGTAATTTTTAATTTTGCATGATAATTGCGATATGGGTACATGACAGAGTGGTATCAGATATGTTGGTTGTAGCATTGGGACTGGATGGGCTAGAATGAGCAGTTAAAAGAGAAAAGAACACCCAGATTGTGGTTTAATAGAGCTGTGGGTTGTAGCGCTAGTCCCGAAAGGGACAACTTGAATAGTTAACATAGATGTTGATTACAACATTGAGCCTAGATGGGCTAGGTGAAACTAAGTAAATGGTTTTTAATTTTAAATTACTATGCATCTAACAAATGGTGTTTGATAACACATTTTGCATAATTATAGTCACCTTCAAAGGGAATCATTCCAGATAGTGCAGCACGATAAAGTAGGTTTTTGGCTCAAGCATGAAAACACACGGCATGAATGATTCCCAAGATCCCTATGATGACAAGGAAGATGTTATGGGGGGGGATGTTCAAGTTGGAAATGATGATATTGAGTCTAATGGGAGGAGGTTTTAGGATACTCCCCTATATTTTGCAGCCACCATGAGAAGCCTAAGGGTGGAGATGCAAAGCTACAGGGAAAATAATGAAAGATTGGTTAAGGCTCAAGAGGAGAAGAATCAACTTAATATAGCCATGTTGCAAATTTTGACAGACATTAAGAGGCAGATGAACTTTGGGAACCGAATGGTAAGACTAGAAGGAAGTAAGAGCACTACTAGAAGAAGAAAGAGATCTTCTGGTGGGTCATCTGACTCTGAAGGATTCACTAGTGGTTCAAATTCTTCTTCTCACAAGAATAAGAGGAAGAGGCATTACCAGAACCATTCACATGATGAATTTAAGAAGGTAAGGCCACCTACATTCAATGGTGAGACAAAGAATCGTCAAGAAGTTGAAGCTTGGCTTCTTGGGATGAGGAAATATTTCCAAGTCCAAGACTACTCTGGAAATATGAAGGCTAGAGTATCCATCTTCAATTTGACTAGAAGAGCATCCATATGGTGGGAGCACTTTAGGCAAGTGAAAAAGATTAATGAAAGGAAGATTGTGTGGAAACAGTTCCAGAAGTATTTCAAGCAAAAGTACCTCTCTGACAGGTACTATGATGATAAGATCAAATAATTCCATCTGCTGAGATTGGGACAACATACCATGGAAGATTATGCAAACAAGTTCCTAGAAATTTTAAGGTAAGTCAGGTATGTCAAAGATGAAAAGGTGAAAATCCAGTGTTTCTTGAGTGGATTTCCTCTGTCCTACAAAGACAGAATTGAGTTTTATGAACCTAGAACTCTAGAAGAAGCGATAAGGAAAGCAAATTATTGCTATGAGCTAAGAAAATGAAAACTCGATTATCATAAGACATGGAAGGACAAGAAGAATGAGAATTTTGACCAAAGGAAGAAAGGTTTCAAACCTTCTAACTTCAGGAATCAACATAAGCAACCATCCCAAGTTGAGAAGAATCCAACAAGAGTGGTGGGAGAAAATCCCAGAGAACCACTCCAATGTTGGAGATGTGGAGGACCCCACATGCGCAGGAATTGTCCACTTGAGAATGAGAATGCAAGGCCAGCTTACAAAATTCAAGAGGAATAAACAGTGGGTCAAGTAACAAGGGTCATCCCTAGGATTTATGCAACACTAGAGGACCACTAGGCAGATCACCAATCAACTGTGGTCAAAGTTGTAGGTAATATTGCTGAGCAATCTGTTTCTATTTTGATTGAACTTGATTCTATGACATTTACATTAATTCTAGAGTAGTGGAGATTTGTGCTTTTAAGAAAGTAAAGCATAGCAAATATTGGTTAGTTCAGCTAGCCACTAGAACTAAGAGAAAGGTTAGTGAAGTGGTAGAGAAATGTCCATTGGTGATGAATAGATTGGTCACTTGTGTAGATCTGAATGTTCTACCTCTTGGTTCCTATGGTGTTCTCATTTGAATGGATTGGTTAGAAGCTCACTGGGTAAAGCTCGAATGTTATAATAATACTTTTGAATGCATGGATGAAGAAGGGAACCCAAGAGTTGTAAGAGGAATTCCAAAGGTGATTTCTGTGAGGCAGATTTCAACAATGCAGTTGAAGCGGTTTTTTAGGAAAGGTTGTCAGTTGTATGCAGGTAATATTTTGGAGGCAACAAAGAATGAAACTCCTAGGTTGGAGGAATTTCATGTGTTGCAAGAATTCAGGGATGTTTTTCCTAATGAGTTTCCAGGGCTTCCTCCAAAGAGAGACATTGATTTCACAATTGAGCTTGTGCTAAGAGCAGCACCAATGTCCAAGACACCCTATAGAATGAGTAGGCTAAAAATTCTAGAACAAAAGATGTAGTTACAAGAGTTGTCAGAGAATAAGTATATCAGGACGAGTGAGTCTCCTTGGGGAGAACCCATTTTGTTTGTGAAGAAGAAAGATGGTACACTCAGATTGTGTATTGATTACAGAGAATTGAACAAGGTCACTATGAAGAAAAAATACCCTTTGCCTAGGATTGATGACCTCTTTGATCAAATGAGAGGAGAAAAGGTATTTTCCAAGATTGACTTGAGCTATGGTTACCATCAGGTGAGAATTAAGGATGAAGACATTCATAAGACAACCTTCTTAACAAGGTATGGACATTATGATTTTGTAGTGGTACCATTTGGTCTAAAAAATGCACCAGCTACATTTATGTGCCTCATGAATAGTGTATTCAGTAGGTATTTGGAAAATTTTGTTCTTTTTTTCCTTGATGACATTCTTATTTATTCTAAGAATGAGGAAGAGCATGAAGAGCATATGAGATTGAAATTACAATTTATCAAGGAGCATCAGTTGTATGCAAAGTTGAGCAAGTGTGACTTCTATAAAGATAGAATTCAGTATCTAGGTCACATTATCTCAGAAGAGGGTATATTTGTGGACCCTGACAAGATTGAAGCCATTATGTATTGGCCTACTCCAAGAAATGTGACAGATGTAAGATATTTTATGCGACATGCAGGATACTATAGGAGATTCATAGAGGGATTCTCCAAGGTTGCACATGCCATCACTTCTTTTCAAAAGAAGGGAATAAAGTTTCAATGGACATCGAGGTGTGAAGAAAGCTTCCAACAGTTGAAGAATCTTCTCACAAGTGCACTGGTCTTGAAAGTTGTAGCCCTAGAGAAATATTTTGTGGCGTGTACTGATGCATGCGGTCACGAGCTTGGAGGAGTCCTTATGCAAGACAACCATGTGATATGTTATGAGTCAAGAAATTTGAAGGAGCATGAGAAGAACTATGCCACTCATGATATGGAAATTGCAGCCATAGTGCATGCTCTTAAGATGTGGAGGCATTACTTGATGAGCAGAAGATTTGAAATGAAGACCGACCATTATGGTTTGAAGTATTTGTTTGATCAGCCTACTCTAAATTCCAGGCAAGCTAGATGGATGGAGTTTTTATGTGAGTTTGATTTTGAAATCAAGCACATAAAGGGAAAAGAGAATAAGGTAGTTGATGCACTCAGCAGGAAGGTGCAAGAAATGCATGTGTCATCCATTAGTATTTGCCAATCAGATTTGAGATAATGGATTGTTAGTCATATTGCTTAATATGAAATGTATGTGCAGGTCAAGGAAAAGTTGCAGCAACAAATACTTGAAAAGAAGTATGAGGGATATAAATTGGAATAAGATGGACTTATTACTTATAAGAACATAATTTATATTCCAAATGTAGCAGATTTGAGGAGAGTTGTTATGGATGAAATCCATCAAGCTCCATATTCTAGTCATTCAGGATATCAGAAGACAATTGCTACAGCTAGAAAGCAGTACTTTTGGCCAGGAATGAAAAAAGACACGGATGAATATATTTCAAGGTGCATGAAATGTCAGCAGGTGAAGGTTGAGCATCAACACCTAGCAAAATTTTTTTGCATCCTTTTCCAGTTCTAGAATGGAAATGGGAAGTTATTTCCATGGATTTTATTACAGGATTTCCAATGACTTGGAGACAACATGATTCCATCATGGTTGTGGTGGACAAGTTGAAAAAGGAAACACATTTTATACCAGTTAAGTCTATGCATAATACTGATGACATTGCAAGGATCTTCATGAAGGATATTTTCAAATTGCATGGATTGCCTAAGGCAATAGTCTCTGACAGAGATGTCAAGTTCACTTCCAATTTTTGGAAGGGGTTGTTTGCATATTTGGGTACAAAGTTGAACTTCAACACTTCTTACCATCCTCAGATTGATGGGAAGACAGAGAGAGTAAATCAAATGCTTGAAGACATGCTTCGCATGTATGTGATGGACAAACTAACCAAGTGGGGAGATTATTTACATCTAGTAGAGTTTTCCTATAACAATGGACAACACACATCTTTGGGGATGAGTCCATACGAAGCTTTGTATGGCAGGAGGTGTAGGACACTAATGACTTGGGATAATCCAGTGAATAGGGTTGTGCTTGGTCTAGAATTGCTCAAGGAGATGGAGCAGGAAGTGGTAAAGATCAGGCAGAATCTAAAAGCATCCTAGGACAGACAGAAAAGCTATGCAAATAAGCATAGGGTGAACATAGAGTTGAGTGTTGGGGATCATGTTTACCTCAAAGTGAGGGAAAAGAAAAGTTCCTTGAAGTTTGGAAGTGGTGCCAATATGTCACCTAGATACTGTGGGACGTTTGAAGTGCTTGAAAGAATAGGGCCAATTGCATATACACTTGCATTTCCTGCTAGCACTAGAGCTCATAATGTTTTTCATGTTTCTTTGCTTAAGAAATATGTACATGATCCTAACCATGTGATAAATTGGGATGTGATTCAGGTGGAACCTGAGGGAGAGTTCCAAATCGAGCCAATGTGCATCCTTGACAGGAAGGTCACAATGCTCCGAAACTGAGCCATAGGGAAGGTAAAGGTGCAATAGGAGCACTACGGTCCTGAAGAGGCTACATGGGAGTTGGAGGATTCCATGCGATTGGAACATCCATTTTTGTTAAATTCTACGGAGCACTGAGGGCGGTACCAGTGCAACATTTTTGTTTAATTTTGTAAAGAACCAAGGACAGTGCTGTTGAAGAGGGAGGGGAATGTAAAACCCCAGTTTTGGCCCCATTTGCATTAAATATATATGATGTAAATGTTATATGGAATCATGGCAAGGAGCTCAAGGCCAAGGCCCTATCATTGATTAATGTTTGGTGTATAGGTGATCATGGTTGATGCCTATGCTTCATGTTCTAAGTCAAGCACGTTTGTAAGCATCATGTAAATATGTGATTTAATAAACAACCCACAACCAACTATGTCAATGCAACAAATAATGATATGGGGGCATGATTTCCTAAGGATAAGGGGGGGGGGGGATTTTTAACCTTGATCCATTGGGGAAAATCCATCAAAACTATCAACTACCCTTTTCTTATCTTTTCCCCAACCATTTATTTTTTCCAGAATTTGGTTGAGGTAGTTATTGCATGGAATGGGGAAGAGTATGGGAAAAAATCGAATTGGGCAGAGCACCCATTCTTGAATAACATGTTTTGAATTCATGGGAAAGAAAACACCTAATATGGTATGCTCATTCCCTCATGCATTAATGTTTTTTCATATCCCCTCACATTTTGGGGAGCTGCGGGACGTTTGGATCATCGATCTTTCATTCACAGGGAACTCTCACGCAGTTGAACCTTCCTATGTGCTTATCCTTCATGTTTCAGTTGTTTCTTCATTTTGCATGTCCAGGAAATCCATTTTGGATGCTATGGAGTGAATGGCCAGCAAGGAATTACGATTTTTGGTGAATTTCCTATCTTGCTATGTATGCCTCTGTTATTTTGGTTTGAACTAGTTTGAGAGTGGAAAGGGGATTTGAACTAGCTTGATAAACCTAGTGTGATCATAAGGAACCTCACATATAGATCTAGAGGGATGGTTTTTCTTCTTTGCACACCCTGAATAGCACTGGAAAGGGAAGGCATATCCCAAAGGACTGTGTAGCAAAGAAGGGGATGCTTCTTGGTGTTCGCTGTGTAGATGTTTTAGAAGCCATGCTAGATCTGGTGCATGTGTCCATAGCTCCGTGGTTGAGCTCACTATCTTAGCAGTCATCCTTTCCATATCCTTGCAATCTGATAAACCTAGCTAGTAATTGGATTGGTTGTGTCTTATTGTGCATTTGGCCATGTGTGATCCTTGACTAGATAGTCTGATAAACCCAACTGTGAATGTTGGCTTAGATGAGTAGCCTAATAAACTCAGTAGTTAGATGGATTGGCTATGCATCCTGATAAACCCATCTGTTGGCTTGGCTAGACCTTTATGTAAGTGTTGGCTTGAATGTGTGTAGTCTGATAAACCCAACTATTAGCTAGCTTGATTATGTGCATCTTGATAAACCCAACTATGTTGGCTTGGCTGAGTTCTTGTTGTATCCTTGGCTATGTGTGAGTCTACTAGTGTTTCCTTATTCCTTGGGGAAAGCATGCCCAGCTCGAGGGTGGTAGTGCTGCTGAGAGATTGATGAGCGCACTAGCCCATGGTTGGGTGGAACGTTGCAGTGACATAGCTGGTTGTGGAACAAACTTATTTCAAAGATAAGTGTTCTTGTCTACGTTAAGCTTTGCATTTGTATTTTCTCAATGAAATATGATGAACATGCTTAATGTGTTGAATTGATGAATTTATTCTGCTCTATAATTGCAATTGTATGCATCTGTGTATGTTTACTTCCAATTCATTTTTAAGTTTCATTATGGGGATTAGATTGGCTGTATTAGTGATGGCCTGAATGATCAAATTAGTCCAATACTTCTATTAGTAGGTGGAATTTCTGCAGAGATCTGCTTCCGTAACTTTCCTTTCCGCAACTTGTGGGATGCAGAAACAACATTTGGTAAATCATGTTCTCTGCATTTTTCCTTCCGCAACTTGTAGGATGCGAAATGCAGAATGTGGCTTCGCATATTTCCTTCCATAACTCACCTTTCCACAATGGTCTATTCCCGCATGTAGGATGCAGAATGGGGGATGCGAGATGCAGGATGCAGGATGGGTAATGCGGGATCGCAGATTCCATTTTACCAATTCCACAAACTCAAGATTTACACACCATTGATTCTTGCAGGTTGATTCTCAGTCGTTGATCTGTCCCCATATGCGGAATAGATTGTGACCATCATTTTCCATCGTTATTATTTTCCCACCATTCGATCCCCTCTGAGATATTTCTTCGTAGATCGTCGAATTGATCAATGGTGGACGGGAGGGTTCGTGACAATGTGGTATCAAAACATGAATGTTGAGGAGTGTTTCACGGCCATGCCCTGTGTTTCAAAGAATGACAAAGGTTCTTTAAGTAATCTTTAATATTGCATGATAATCGGGGTATGAGTACGTGACAGAGACAATTTCGACAAACACGTCTCTTGGCATTCCTCGACCCCTTTGGAGCTTGTGCATAATGACTTGTGTGGTACTCTTCCATATTCTTCTTTTAGGTTTCAAATGTTCCTTAACCTTCATTAATTAATACTCCATATGCACTTGGGTTTATTTCCTAAAACTTAAGACAAAATTATTTAACATGCTCTTGGCCTATAAGGCCCTTGTTGAAAAACAATATGGTCATCAAATTCTTAAGTTAAAATTTGATAAGGGGGAGAATATGTTAACAAAAAGTTCACTACTTTATGCATAGAATATCCAACAACAACACACTATTACATATACACCACAACAAAATGGTGTAGATGAATGAAAGAATCACACTTTAAAAGAAATGGCTAATTGTATGCTTCAATCTAAGAGACCAAGTCTTCAATTTTGGGCTAAATCCATAAATTGTGCAAATTGCATAGTTATTCTCACCCCCACTAAAAATTTACAAGTCATCACACCAGAATAAACATGGAATAAAATTAAACCAAATGTAAGTCACTTCCATATGTTTGGTAGTGAAGCATGGGCCTGCATTCTGGAAGAAAAACAGAAAGCATTGCAGCCTTAAAGTGAAAAGTGCATATTTGTTGGATATTTTGAAGATGTAAAAGGTTATAGAATTCTTTATCCACATTCTCATGATATAATTATTAGAAGAGATGTTAAATTTGATGAAAATCTCTTGGCCCATGAGCCTAATTCGGAATTTGTGCCATCTATGGCCTGAAATCCTGATCGGTGCTTATGCCTTCTTCTACTCCCAACTTCCTTGACATATTTCCAACACCAGTTTCTGATGATGACAGTGAGGATGAAAATTCACCTCTTCCTGCTCATTTTCCTCCAGTTTCACTAGGACAACCGCTTCCTCAATGGGTTCATTCAACATGTGAAAAAACCGGTGATCTTACCGGCGATCCTAGAGATCCATGCCAAACATGTTCTTAGTTCCAACGGTCCTCTTCTCTTTTGGCTCAAGTTTCAAAGTATCATGATCTAGAGACTTTTGTAGAAGCTTCAGGTAATCCATATTGGAATGCATCTATGGATGAATAATATTGTTCTTTAATGGAAAGCGATACTTGGGATCTTATACCGCTTCCAAAAGGAAGAAAACTTGTAAGATGTAAATGGGTCTACAGAATTAAGTATGCATCAGATGCAAGTGTTGAAAGACTTAAGACAAGATTAGTTGCCAAAGGTTTTTGCAAGTTGAGGGAAATGACTACAATGAAACATTTTCCCCTATCACAAAAATGAACTCCATCTGCCTTTTTCTTTCCCTTGCAACCTTACATAAAAGGGAGGTCCATCAAATGGATGTCAAGTCTAATTTATTACATGGTGATTTGCAGGAGGAAATTTACATGGATCAACCTCCTAGATATGTTCAGAATGACTCTATCCTTGTCTATCTCCTTAAGAAATACTTATATGGACTTAAGCAAGATCCTCGAGCTTGGTATGCCAAAATGGATAGCTTTCTCCTTGACACTAGTTTTTCTAGATGCCATTATGACCCCAATGTCTATACAAAGAAGTCAGGAAACAATTGTATCACCCTTGTTCTTTATGTTGATGATATTATTCTTACTGGTAGTGACCCTAACCTTTTAATTCATGTGAAATCCAGTCTTAAGCAAAACTTTGATATATTAGAATTAAGACATTTACATTATTTTCTTGATCTCCAAGTCTTCCTGAACAAAGAATGAACTTTTCTTTCTCAGTCTAAGTATTCTTGTGACCTTATTCATCACTTTCACATGGAAGATTGTAAACCAACCCCTTCTCCCTTCCAATCTAGAGTCAAACTTTCTGCCTCTTGCACTTCACCTAAATTAGATGTCACCTTGTATCGTCATATTGTTAGTAGTCTCTTAAAATTGACTCATTCTTGTTCTGGTCTTTCTTTTGTCATTGGTCGTGTTGCCCGCTATATGAAAATACCCCATGAAATTCACTGGAAAGCAACAAAATAATACTTTCATTTATTCAGGGTACAATTCAGTTTGGGATTCATTACAGTACATGGGTGACTCCTTTGTTGATTGGTTCACTGATTCATATTGGGTCGATGATCTTGATGATCAAAATTCTATTGCAGGTTATGATTTTAGTAGGTCTCTAGACTTGTCACTTGGTATTGTAAGAAATAACAAGATCTTTCTCCTTCTTCAGCAGATGAAGAATATCGAGCTACAGTTAATGCCAGTTGGGAAGATTTATGGCTTCGATAGATCCTTTAAGAGTTTGGATTTGAGCAGTAGCAGCGTACTCCACTTTGGTGCAACAATAAAAGTGCCATCAACCTCTAAAAATATTTAGTTCAACATAAATGCAGCAAACACATTGAGCTACATATGAAGTTCATCAAAAATCTTGTTCATGATTGCATTCTTGAAGCACTCTTCTACCCTACAGATTCTCAAGTTGCAGACATCTTCACCAAGTCTCTTATAGAAGCGAAGTTTTCTAAACTTAGATATATGTTAGGAGTTCAAGAACTTGTAATTAAGGGAGGATAGGCTATAATTCCTCCTTCCTCCTCCTAATAGTTTTACTTTTGTAAATCCTTCAATCCTATCCCAAGTTGTTCTTAAGGGGGGATGTTAGGATATTTAGACACCTAGGAGTTAGTTGAGATCAACTTGTTATAAAATAAAAGTGTGTTTCTTTAGTATGCATTAGTATGCATTTGTAAATATTTAATCCGATGGTCATAATATGTTCTAGGAATAGAGTGATCTAATGGTTCATGTTCTCTTAGATCATAACTACCTTTTATCCATGGCTTAACACTTGATTGGTACATGATATCTATTTAAATATAATGGAGGGTCATTGGCTAGTTTATAGATTATGAGAAGCTCATTTGTAACTTTCTTTCTTTTACATAATAAACGGCCTCAAGTAGCTATTTGGATGGGGATGTGGAGTGTTTCCCTTTCACGGGTTTAAACCACGTGAAACCATTTGTGTGTCGATCTGAGATCTGTTTTTGTGAGTGGTTGATATAGGTGTTCAATCTTTGGAAGTATCTCGTGCACTTGAACATACACATATAGTTGGTCAAGGTCTCTTTGGATAGAGAAATTCAGATACGAGAAACACATCATTTGGAGCATTAAGGTTTGGATCTAGTGCAACTTTATTTAGAGAACCTGTGGCTCCAATTGAAGGAGATTTAGCCAGCATTATAAGAATTTGGTCTAGATTGTATACCAACTGCAATTTTGGATATTGTGTTTGTTTTTGGTATGTAGTTTCTCCAACAAAAATTATCATTGCAAGCAAAACTAGATATTAAGCACATCCATAATGACCAAGAATTTTAGTTTATCATGTACATTATATCTCCAATCATTATCGATGGACATAATGCATGAACAAAAATACAAATATTCATGGAAAAGAGCTAGTTGATATACAAAACATTTTAGGATTGAATGGTACTACAATATTACCTTGAATGACCACAAATAGGAAGCCTCCTACCAACTTCGTTTCCCATTCTATTCATTCTTTTAAAACTCATCATAGAAAATGAAATCAAGATACAAAGTTGGTATATTTGCATGAGAGAGCAAAGAGAATCACCAGAGCTTGACGTAGCCTACCAACATGGATATTGAATATAACTTTCTAACACTTGCACTCCCAAACATTCTATGCCTTCATGGAATCTTTTTTTAGACTTAAAAATATTTTTGTTATTTGGCCAAGTGGCTCTACGATGACATTTTATTCAAATGATTATGACCAATTGGCTCTATGACGATATTCAATGAAAATAGTTATAGCTAGGAGGAAAAATCTTTTTACTGGATGATTTATGTCAATTTTGGTAGAATTAATGGATTTTGAATCCTATTTGTTTTATCATATTTTGATCACCCACATGACCTGCTTTCTTTTGTAAACTTTCCCTATTTGTGTAAATTTTCCTAATATTCAGTAAAAGGAGACATTATTTCACAAAATTGAAATTTCATGCAAAGTAAAAATTTATTAACTAAATAAAAATTGAAGATTATTGATCTTTATTGGTCCAATGATAGAAGGTCATTACAAGAAAGTTCCAATACAAAAGTGGTTGACTAAAAGACACAGTTAAAAAAAATCAGGTGTTATCCTCCAAGTGATTCAAGGATGACTCAAAAATCTACTTTCAACTCCAACATTCATGTATGCTATGTGTCTCTACTCTCATCCAATGAAAATACCTATGTGGCTCTATCCTCATGAAATCCAACCCAAGTCTAAAAACTTTAAATAGAACAAGACACTCACCATCATTGTTTTCAATGGGTATCTCACCCATCCAACAATCATTCGTCCCCTTCTTTCTCTCAACCATATGCAACACAAGGTTCATATTTTCCCTTATCTCCTAAAGAGTCCCTCATGAAATCTATCCCTTCTAGTGCTCTAGTGTGGGAATGAAGAATATGATCTACTGATAGAACTCTATAAACTTAGAGTGGTAGACAATTATCTCAATTATAATTTATTCGTATCATACACACATTCTTGTAGGTTTTTAAAATGCAGTCTATATGTGCATTACAACTGTTGGTCCTTCCATGTAGATCCAATTAATTTACTCTCATAGTAGAAAAAAACTCCCCAACTTACCTTATGTTCTTATTGACCTCAAGATCATTCAATTATATTGGATGTTTCATGAATGAAATCCATGGAACAATAAATTTCTAGTTGGTTGTGTTTGATGCCTTGAGTGAAAATTAGATATATTGGCTTCCTGGAATTGGTATGGTTAATATTGTTCCCACTGGTTTCCTTCTATCCACCCTTGGTATATTCAACAAACTTGTCAAACAAAAAGACCCTAATTTGTCATGTTTCTAACCTTTCTCAAGAAGAAAAGTATGTGAGATAATTGGGAACCCCAAGAAAAGGGCCTTGCAATGGGAAATTCCGAGTAATTTTGAGAAAGTCACAAATTAGGTCAAAAGTTGGATATCTTGTTCTAACACTAAGGTCACTTCCTTAGTAGAAGACATGGAGAGTGGAGCTAATTCCTAACATGATTTTGAATGCTAGAAATAGATTTTTGTTTCCATGTAATTATGTTATGTAACATGGATAGGGTTTGCAAACCCTAAGAAAGGAAATCATGCTAGTGGGGGGAGCTTGATTGAAATAAGCTTCTTATTGAATCCAATTAGGGCTTCCTGCCTATCTTGGAGATTATAGGGTTCCTTATGAAACCCTAGGATTTATATGTTAGGGATAACTAAGATATAACCATTGGAGAATATAAGAGTAATAGACACATATAGGATGTTCTTGGAGAGATTTCTCTTGTGTGATGCTAGTGTATAAGACCTAGGGTTTGAGGATTGAAATACCAGGATGGACATTTAGACTTGGATTCTAGAAGTTGAGTTCTCTAGTGCTGTACTTATATAATGTTACATGGGTGTTATCACTAAAATTTACACATAAAAAATTTTAGTTTCCAACAGCGCGCATGCAAAGAGGGACCCCTATTTTCTTTTCCAGAAAATCCACTAGAATATTCTCCAAAACCATGAGTGTTCCAATTAGCTTGGCTAGTTCTCTTCGTATCAAACCTTCTAACTTGATGAATTCCTATGATCTGCCATTGGTTTCCGAATTCAAGAGTCCATGATTCAAATTCAAAATTGCTATTCAAACTGCTATTACCTTACCCTTCAATTTAGAAGTATAAAAGAGAAAAATAATAAATAAATATAAAATTTTATCATTTTAGAATTAATCTATATAATTTTAAACATGGAGTCTTATTCCTCTGTTAGGATGTTACTATTGTATTTTGTCATCATAGAGTCATGAGGTATAACCTTCATTGTAATTCAGGTCAATAGTACTCTAATGAATATAACATAATGTTGTTTTGAGTCTTCCTAGGTGAAGTCGACCCAGTCAGTTTAGTGGGGATGACTTGTTAGGTTAAAATTCAAATGACAAAAAGAGTATAAATAGAGGATTCATGTTCCTCACTTGAACACATGCACTCACTTGTGTATAGTGCATAGGCGAGAGACAGATACATACAGGAAAGGAGGAGGATCACCTATTTTTGGGTTTTATCTTATAAATCTATATAGAGGAAGTTTTGTTGGGTTTTCTTCCTCTTGAGGGTTTCCTGGGATAAATCTGTGTCTATCTTGTGATTGTGTTTCTTTCAATGATTATGCATATGCTACTGTTGTGAATTTCGATTAAACACTAATGATATCTAGCTAAACATATGAAATATTAAAATGGTATCAAATCTAGCCTAAATAGAACAGCTTTCACAAGGTGAAACTCTCTCTCCTCTCCCTTTGGCAAGAAATTAGGGTTTCTGCAAAATTTGGAATTTTGAATATCTGCTTGCATAGAAATTTGTGCCTCCAAAGAGAACATCTATTGAGCCCTAGATCAATTTTTTTGATTGGGTGAATCTCCGGTAAATCCAAACCCTATTTTGGCCCTGAACCAGAAAACTACAGAAAACTAGAACCAGAAATATGCAAAAACTAAAATCTCCCAAGCAAGTTTTGAAGGGTGAAGATTTGGAATCTCCAGAAACCAAGTGGACCAACCAAATTGCCTCATTCAAGCGCATCTCCTAATAAGGTGAGCCTTTCATTTTGAGAAATTTCAATTTTTAGTGACCTCTTGGATAAGATGGCCCCAAGCACTAATCTTGAGGACAAGTTGGAAGGAATAGAAAACTTCTGAGCATGGAAGTATAGGATTGGTCTCATTCTTAGAGAGAATGATCTTGACAAATACATCAAAGATGAATTTACAAAACCGGAAGAAGATGAAGCTAAGGAGAAGAATGAGAAGGACCTAATCAAGGAAATGAGGATCATTGTTGATTCTATCAAATATCACTTGATCCCTCAAGTTTCATCTAAAGAGACACCAAAGAAAATGCATGATGCACTTTCCAAAATGTATGAAGTAAATAACATCAACAAAAAGACAAATTTGAGAGCTCAACTGAAGGGTACCAGGATGAGTAAAGGAGAATCCATTCAAGATTACTTCACAAGGGTCTCCCATTTCAAGGAACAACTAGATGTGATTGGAGACTCCCTTGATGAAGAAGAACTAGTTATGACTGCTCTCAATGGTCTCACTAGACCTTGGGAATCATTCATACAGACCATGTGTGCCAAAAACGAAAGTATGAAGTTTGACATTGTTAGGATTATTAATCCTCCGTTATCCAATTTGGTCATATGTCCAAATCAGGAGTCATGTCTAAATCGAGAGTCCATCCAATCTATTTTTAGTCACTAGCACCATTGGGTCCACTTGGCCTAATTGGGGCACATGTTCCAGCTACTAAAGTGTGGGGAACACTAATTGAGGCCTACTACCACTGATTTCACTTGCATGCATCAGTTTAGGAGCCTCCTAGATCAATTCATACAATTTAGGAGCCACTGGGAGTGTCGACACCAACCTTCAGCAGTTGAGTTCAGTTAGTGACTAGTCAAGCTGAGTTAGGAGTCAGTTACATTCAGTTCTAGTCCTCTACATTTAGTTATCGCTAGGTTTGCATGGCTGCATGCAGGAGAGGTGCATTTTTTCACCTACCACATTCAGTTAGCCTCAGTCAACACTGAATTAGACACTTGAGTTTTGTTTTAGAACTCCGTTGAACTCCAGTAATGGTTTAGACAAGGTCAGTTACCTATTGAGTCCTCCTATAATGATTTAGACAAGGTCTTACTTACCTAGAGTCAAGTAGAGTCTAATCAATTCGAATTTCCTCATGTGGATTCGAATTGCATGTGGCTATTTAAGCCATTGTACTTCATTGTAATTACTATCTAATTACTCTTGGATTAATGAAAAGAATTCACAATAGTAAGCCATTTTTGCACTGTTTCATTCTTAAATAACTACGTAAATTGTATGATCTATCTTGTGAGTTGTGTGTTTGTCCATTGATCTATGTGCTCAATTTAATAGACATTGTATGGGAAGATTGCATCCAAGAGGAAGCTAGAGTAGCTAACAGAGAAACTCTACTTAAGCAATATGATCAAGCTCTAGCCACCCATACTAGAGAAAGAAGACAATTGAAATTCAAGAAGGATATTCACAAGGAGTATAGACCTTCAAAGAATTTTCAAAGAAAAAGAGAAAACAAACAGAAGAAAGACTACTTCAAATATTAATGTTATAACTGTCATAAGATAGGACACCTTTCCAGAGAGTGTCCATTGAAGAAGAAGAAGAACAAAAGACATCATGATAATCTAGTGAAGATGAGGATGAAGAAGAAGAAGAAAGACCTCGAAAGAGACAAGCAAAAGAAGAAGATGTATTATTCTCTACACTTTCTGGGTCTGTAATACCTAGAGAATATACACGGATGATTGATAATGGTGCTTCAAATCACATGACAGGGAAGAAGCAAACTCCGTCAAGACTTGAAGAGAAGAAATCTCCTTGGAAATTATCATTAGGAGATGACTATAAATATCCCATCAAAGGCATTGGTGAATCAAGCGAAAAGCTTGACTCTAGAATCTCCATGAAGATGAAGGAAGTACTATATGTACCAGGTTTGAAAAAAGAAATTACTTTCCATCTAGACATTAGATAAGAAAGGATGTAGGTTTGATTTTATAGATGGACAAGTAATCATGTGGACCAAGGGAAAAACAATTGAAGATGTTGTGGTCATTGGTGAAGAAGAAGGAGGATTGTAAAAACTCAAGGGACATCCAGAAACAACCCTTGTCCATGAGATCACTAGCTAAAGTGAACTATGGCATAGAATGCTTGCTCACATCAACTACAAAGCAATACCCTATGTGAGCAAGGTGGTAACAGGTTTACCATATTTGAATATCGATCATGAAGGTACTTGCAAAGGATGTGCAAGAGGAAAGAACATCAAGAAACCATTATGGAACCAGTGAAGACAGTTATTCATGATTAAGATCTTCATATCCATCTATGGGATGAAGCAACAAGAACAGATGTGTATGTGCATAATAGATTATCTAATAGTGCCCTTGGATTCAAGGCTCTTGAATAAATGTATACAGGAAAGAAACATGAAGTGAGCCATATCAATATATTTGGTTGTCCAAAATATGTTCACATTCGAAAAGAAAAGAGAACCAAGTTGGATCCTTTCGGAAAGAAGGGAATAGTTGGATACTGTGAAGTCTCCAAAGCCTTCAAAATATACATTTCAGGATTCCATGATATAGAGATGAGTAGGGATGTAACATTTGACACAAAAAAAACTCTTAAGAAAACCAGAAGGTGTCAACTTGAAGAAGTGCATGAATTGGATGTAGCTCCCAGAAAGGTAGAAGTTGAACCCTCTCCTAAAATAGTAGCATCAGAATATCATGATATGTTAGAACCTCAGGAAACCCCTACTATGGATATATATTGAAAGAGAAAAACTACTTGGGTAAGAGAAATCATACAAGAAGAAGAGAAGTATGGATCTCCAGAAGGCTACACAAGAACAAGAAAGAGATCAATTCCATTCTCTAACTATGTAACTTTGATGTGTGATTTTGTAGATCAAGAACCTACCAGTTACGAGGAAGTTGTACAGAAGAAAGAATAGGTAGAAGCAATGATGGAAGAATACCAGTTAATACTGAAGAATGATGTTTTGGATATAGTACCCAATCCAGAAAGCAACAGTGTGGTATCTTCCAAGTATGATCTACAATATAAAACAAGTTGTTGATGGAGGTATCAAAAAATAAAAGGCAATATTTGTGGCGAGGGGATTCTCTCAAAAAGAGGGAATTGATTATGAAGAGACATTTGCACCAGTATAAAGATACACTTCCTTCATAACCATCATGGCACTTGCTTCCATGATAAAGTGGAATCTACACCAAATGGATGTAAAAACAGCCTTGATGAATGGTGTGATTGAGGAAGAAGTATGCATCGAACAACCACAAGGATTTGAAGTCGAAGAAAGAGTGACTCATGTATGTAAGTTTAAGAAGGCTCTGTATGGATTGAAGCAAGCTCCTAGAGCTTGGTATGGAAGAATAGATAGATTCTTGACAATCCTGGGCTTTACCAAAAGTAAAGTGGATCCTAACCTTTACCTTAAGGTTATGGATGATGAACCTGTCATATTATTACTATATGTGGATGATCTATTTTTGACAGGAAATGAGAAATAGATTGCAGAAAGTAAGAACAATCTAGGTGAATAATTCAAGATGAAATATCTTGGATTGATGCACTATTTTCTAGGGTTGGAAGTGTGGCAGATCCTAGAAGAAATATTTCTAAACCATGGAAATTATGTAGTGGAAATATTAAAATATTTGATATGTTATATTGTAAATCCATGGCCACACCCATGGATACCAACCTGAAGTTGTTATTTGATGAATGATCAAAGTTAGTGGATGTTACTTAGTACAGACATATTATTAGGTCGTTAATGTATATGACGAATACTAGGCCAAATATATGCTTGTTGTGAACACCCTTAGTCAGTATCTAGTTAAACCTAGACGTGTTCACCTGATGGCTGCAAAGCATGTGATGAGGTACCTAAAAGGTACGATAGAATTTCGACTATACTATGATAGAGATCATGACTACAAATTGTATGGAAATATGGATTTAGATTGGGCAGGAAGTTCCAATAACAGAAATAGAACCTCAGGTGGATTTTATTATCTAGGATCCTCCATGATCTCATGGTTTAGCAAGAAGCAGTCCAGTGTTGCTCTCAACACGACTGAAGTAGAGTACATCGCTGCTCGCTCCACTAGTTGTGAATCCATATCGATTTGGGAGTTGATATCAGGTCTATTTGACATGGAGTTGGATACCACAGTGATTCTATGTGACAACCATAGTTGTATAAAGTGTTTAATTTTTAGCATTAGCATAAAATTTTAAAAATTTGCAGATCTACTTAAACAAATCAGCAGTGTAGTCAAAACACATTCATCACATCAGCACACATGGACACAATATTTTTACTGGGGAAACCTTCAAAGAACAATAAACCCAAAAGCATTAATAGCTCATCTCATAAATGAGATGTCTTAATAAATTCTTCAAAAAGTTCCTTCAATTCCAGATTTGGAATTTTACCCACAGTATTGTAAAATTTTATCAATAAAATTTAGACTGATAAATAAAAACCACAATTTCTAGAAATAAAAAAATTTACCCAATTAGGGATTTTTCACAAACTGATAATTTTTCTCTTTTGTCTACAAAAAATCAGACTACCCGAGAAAATATCAAACTTCCCAACTGTACCTTTAGGCTGCCCAACCTACTACCTGGATACTTCCCTACTTGAACTGCTTTCCAACTACTCGAACTGTCTTCCTGTTTCTCGTCCTGTTTTTCCTGCCCAACCTGCTTCCGGGGATCTAGAAACTCTGTCTGCACTGTCAGATAGCCTTGTAGATCTGCCCGAGGGGTAGTGTACACTAGCTGAAGCTTGTGGGGAAAAACCCTAGGCTTCCATGTCTGCTGCTGAGCAGCCCGTGGCCACGGGTGCCCTGTTAGGTCCTACCTTGGGCTACCCGAGGGTTGGATGTGGGCCAAACCCTCACAGGTAATCCCAAGAGGCTACCCAAGGTTCCTAGGGTGAGCCCCTAGGCAAGGTCCAAGCCCTAGTATAGCTGCTTGGAAAAGAAATAGAGGATTTCCAGAAAGAAGGAAAGGGGCTGTCCAAAAAACTAGTTGCTCGAAAATAGAAAAGGTTGCCCCAAAAAAAAACTCAGCTGCCCGAAAAATGAAGAAGGCTGCCCAAAAAATGGAATGCTGAAGATGGTTGTGCAAAAACGTTGAAGATGGACTTTGCTGATAAAACCCTAGCTGAGGGTTTGAACATAAGATAGTCTTCTTCATCTGAGAGAGCAAAAGTGTGTGTGACAAATGAGAAGGCTTGATCTTCTTTTATAGCCTTCATTCACCTGTAAGTGTACAACAAATTAGGAAATATTAAAATAATAATATTTTTAATCTTTTCCTAATTTCACTTTCACTTTTACCAAAAGGGTCTTTTTATTTTCCCTTTGAATTTTATAAGGAGTCCTTATTTATTTTGACTTTCACTTGTGGTCATTTTCCTGTGGTCAACAAGTATTTATTTATTTTGACTTTTGACTTTGGCCTTTTTCCAAGTGCCCTTGTGGTCCTTTTTTATTTCAAGGGTACATCATCATAAACCAAGAGAGTTATTAATACTTTTATCTCACACACTATGTGACACCTAGATCTGGTACTAGGGTAACTTGACCAAGGGTAGTTACACTTGGAGAAGCACACCAAGCCCATAGATCAAGGGTCGGAGTGCCACACACATTCCCAGACCCAGTCTAGGGCTTACTATGTCTTCATTCTCCAAGATAATGGCTACTCAAAACTAAGCTGAGTCTACCAGTCCTAGACTAGTCTACATCGTGGTCTCAGACCAGATGTCTACTCAACACTAGGTTGAGTCTACCCAGGGAATATATGGGTCTATATCATGGTCCCAGACCAAATATCTACCATTCAACAGAATGGACACTCAACACTGGGTTGAGTCTTCACCGTGGTCCTGGACCAAGTGGTCCCATTCTCTGAAGAGAAGGGCTCTTGATGCTTCTCAGAAAAATCAACACTCCCTCTTAGTGAGAGAAGCATTCTATTCCATACCAAGCTTATCAAAAAAGTACATGAACTTTGATGTTATCAGAGTCTTGGTCAAGATATTTGCAATCTATTCATCTGTACAAATATACTGCAACTTCAGAGCACCTCTCTGCACTAGGTCTCTGATGAAATGATACCTCATTTTAATTTGTTTTGATCTGTGATGAAACACTAGATTCTCTGAAAGCTTTATTCAACTCTGATTATCGCAATAGATGATCGTTGAGTCAAGATTTCCCTCGAACAGATCAGACAACAACTTTCTGATCCAAATTGCTTCCTTGTAGGCATCGCTTGGAGCAATATACTCTGCCACGGGTGTACTCTGAGCTATGGAACCCTGTTTCCTGCTAGACCAAGAGATCATAGCTGATCCCATACAGAAGTAGTAACCAAAGGTACTTTTTCTGTCAACTGCACTGCCATCCCAATCTGAATCTGAATATCCAGATAACAATACTCCATTGCTGGAAGTATACCTGAGCCCATAGGTGATAGTCCCTCACACATACCTGAGTACATTTTTGGAGGCCAGCAAGTGTACATGCTTCGGATCTGACATGAACCGACTCAGTGCATTCACTGTGTAGCAGATGTCTGGTCTCGTATGCATGAGATACATCATGGAACAAATGAATTGTATGTATAGAGTAGAGTCTTCACTCTGTGAACTAGAGGATGATTCCCGCAACTTTTTCAAGTTGGTAGTCATTGGTATGCTCATGGACTTGCAGTCCTGCATCCCAAATATCTGCAATATATCCACTACATACTTTCCTTATGTCATGAAGACCTCACCTGGATTTTGCTAGACTTCTAAACCAAGGAAATAATGCATCAATCCGAGATCTTTCATCTCGAATTCAGAGGTAAGCTCCCTCTTACAATGTTCTATCAACTGTTCATCACCTATAAGAAACAAGTCATCTACATATAGAAAAAGTATCAAGACATGATTATGAACAAATTTAAAGTACAAGTTAGAATCAGTTGTACTTTTGGAAAACCCCAAGCTATGGAGAAATCCATCCATCCTGGCATACCAGACTCTCAGAGCCTATTTCAATCATTACAAAGCTTTATTTAGTTTACATACATGGGTCATTTTCCCATGAGTAACAAATCCTTCAAGTGGTTCAACATAAACCTCTTCCTCAATATTACCATTAAGAAAGGCTGTCTTTACATCCATCTGAATATGGAAGCAAGTGAAATGTTGTTTCTAATGGTAGTGTACTTGGAAACAGGTGCAAATGTCTCATCATAGTCAATTCCTTCTATCTGAGTGAAGCCATGAGCTATGAATATGGATTTACACTTCTCCACACTGCCATCTACATCATGCTTGATCTTATAAAGCCATCTAGATGTCACTACCAACTTTCTTGTAGGTCTCGGAATAATTTCCCAAACATCATTCTTCATGATTGACTTATACTCTTCAATCATGGCATCAACACATACTTGTTTACTTGTTGCTTCTTCGTATTATGAAGGTTCTGAACTGATAAGCTAACTCATGAGATCAGAGTACTTCTGTGTTCTTGTGCTTTCTCTAAAAGTCCCTGCAGGAGCTTTATGCTTCTCGGCTTCTTGTACCGTTTCTCGGTACCAAGCAAGTCTCCTTTTGGAAGGAGGAAATTCAAGTAGTTCTTCTAGTGGAATTTCAATGTTCTCAGGAACATCTAGAGTTTGATCATCAAACTCTTCCTCCCTCTGAATTTCTGAATCTAGAAACTCAAGTGGGGAAACTGCATCTTTCGGTGAAAGCTCTAGTGTTTTACGAAACAACATTTCCTCATGGAATATCACATCTCTATTGACCTCAATGTACCTCTGTCTAGGTATATATACTCGATAAGCCTTCGAGCAATCACCGTACCCAAAAAATATACCTTTCTTATTAGAGGGATCTAGCTTAGCCCTCTTTTCTTTTGGCACATGAACATACACAAGAGTGCCAAATATCCTCATGTGATCAACTACAGGTTTCTTCTTGGTGAAGACTTCTTCTGGAGTCTTCTCACCCAAGATAACATGAGGGCTTCTTTTCTAGATGTACACAACAGTTCCTATAGCTTCAACCCACAAAGACAAAGGAAGATCTAGATCAATGATCATGCCTTTAGCAACCTCACAGATCGTTCTATTCTTCCTTTCTGCAACCCCATTCAACTGAAAGTTGTAAGGTACTGTTGGCTCTTTCTTGATTCCTACTTCTCGACAAAAATCATCAAACTCATTAGATTCATACTCACCTCCGTTATCTGACCTTAAGATACGGATGTGCCTGCCAATCTGATTTTCAATCAGCATCTTGAACTCTTTGAACTTGTCTAAGGTTTCACTCTTGGCCTTGAGGAAGTAAATCCAAGACTTCCGAGAGTAGTCATCAATAAACAAGACATAATATAAACACCCACTCAAGGAGGGTGAAGACATTGGCCCACAAATTTCAGAATGAATCAAATCCAAAATTCCTTTAGATCTACTCTTGCTTCTATGAAAGGATTTCTTAGTGTTCTTACCTAGAGCACATCCTTTGCAAATTCCTTCATGATTTGGAGAAACTCTTGGCCTACCTATAACCATCTTCTGCAATCCTGGAACAGTTGTGTAGTGAGGGTGTCCAAACCTTCTATGCCAAATTTCACAAGGATCAACTGAATGATGTACCAAAGCAAGAGTGGAAACTTGTGAATCCTTATAGATATCTCCCTCTTGAACCTCAATATGTACTGTTGAGTCTAGATCTGTGTCTTTTTCCAATAAAAAGACCTTCTTATCCATAAAGAGGACTCTATGTCCCTTGGCTTGTAAACCAACAATAGATAACAGATTCTTCTTTAAACCAGGAACATAAAGAATATCATCAACATGAATAATTCTACCTGAGTTAAGTTGAAATGAATTTGAGCCAACTCCTTCAATTTTGTAAGTGGAATCATCTCCAAGTTCTACCTGAGTGGTGAACTTATTTCTATAACTGGTGAGGGTACCACGGTTACCTGCCATGTGCCTAGAGGCACCACTGTCAATCAACCAAGAAGTAGAGCAAGATGAGAAAGAACCAGTTAGAGCATAAATAAAACAATACTCTCTTCTAGGCTCATCAATTTTATTAGCCTTGGATTTCTTCCTCTTCCTTGGTTCTTCATCTTCTTCTTCCTCTGCTTCTGCTTCTTCTATTTTTTCCTGCAATCTCTAGCATAATATCCAAACTTGTGACAAGTATAACATTCAATCTTAGACATGTCATAAAAATCACCCTGAGGTTTCTTCCCTTTCTTTTGTTGACGAAAAGGCTTCTTGAACTTCTTGGTCTTTGCTACAAGGGCAAGGTTATCCTTCTTGATTACCTTGTCATTGTTCCTTGCTTCTTCTTGTATGCAATCATGCTAAAGCCTTTCAAAGGTTGTCTGATTTTCTCATCCATAGAAGGATGCCATGAAGGTTTACCAAGAGCGTGGGAGACCATTAACCATTGTTTGTACAAGATCATCATCATCAACAATAACACCAATAGCAAGTAGTTGATCTCTTACCTGCTTGATCTTGGTGAAGAAGGATCCAACACTTTCATCTTTGTTCATCTTCAAAGTTTGTAGCCTCTTCTTCAAGACCCTCTTTTGATTGGGAGCCTTCTTTTCATAGAGGTTTACCAATGTATCATAGAATTCTTTAGCGGTCTTCAGAGATGAGATGTTGGGCATCAATTCTTCTTTGATGGAATCATAAATTATTATTCTAGCCTTACCTTACTATTTCTTGTAGGCAAGTCTACCAGCATTTGTTGTAGGCTCTTCTGTGGCATTAAAAACAATGTCATCCAAGTCATTCTCATCTAGAATGGTTGTCAACCTGTCTTTCCAGGAGTTGAAGTTTGTTGCACCGGAGAGCTTCTCTTCCGGTTTGAGACCTTTGGTGTCCATCTCTGTCACTTAACCAAATGTTAGATCTGCAAATATTATTCCAAGATCTAGTGAGAAACAACATCAATGTCCCTTTATTGTGTTTTCACATGCTAAGCTCTGATACCATGTTGAATTTTTAGCATTAGCATAAACTTTTAAAAAATTTCAGATCTACTTAAACAAATCAACAGTGTAGTAAAAACACATTCATCACATCAGCACACATGGACATAATATTTTTCACTGGGGAAACCTTCAAAGGAAAAAAACCCCAAAAGCATTAATAGCTCATCTCGTAAATGAGATGTCTTAAAAAATTCTTCAAAAAGTTCCTTAAATTCCAGATCTGGAATTGTACCCACATTACTGTAAATTTTATCAGTAAAATTCAGACTGATAAATAGAAACCACAATTTCCAGAAATACAAAAAAAATACCCAATGAGGTATTTTTCACAAACTGATAATTTTTCTCTTTTGTCTGCAAAAAATCAGACTACCCAACTGTACCTTTATGCTGCCCAACCTGCTACCCAGATCCTTCCCTGCTCGAACTGCTTTCTCACTGCCTGAACTGTTTACTTGATGCCCGACCTTTTTTTCCTACCCAACCTGTTTCCCGAAATCCAACAGCTCTATTTCCACTGCCCAATAGCCTTGTAGATCTTCCTGAGGGGTAGTTTACATAGCTCGAAGCCTATGGGTCCAACCTGTAGGCTTCTAGATCTGCTCCTGAGTAGCCCCTGGCCACAACTGCCTTGTTAGGGCCTGCCTTGGGCTACCCGAGGGTTGGTCGTGGGCCAAACCCTCACGAGTAAGCCTGAGAAGTTGCACAACGTGCCTAGGGTGAGCTCGTGGGTAAGGGCCAAGCCCTAGTATAGCTGCTCGGAAAATAAACAGAGGCTACCCAGAAAGAAGGAAAGGGGCTATCCAAAATTAGTTGCTTGAAAATAGAAAAGGTTGCCCCCAAAAAAATCTCAGCTTCCCAAAAAATGAAGAAGGCTTCCCAAATAATGGAATGTTGAAGATGGTTGAGCAAAAATGTTGAAGATGGACTTTGCTAATAAAACCCTAGTTGAGGGTTTGAACATAATATAGTCTTCTTCACCTAAGAGAGAAAAAGTGTGTGTGACAAATGAGAATGATTGATCTTCTTTTATAGCCTTCATTCACCTGTAAGTGTACAACAAATTAGGAAAGATTAAAATAATAATCTTTCTAATCTTTTCCTAATTTCACTTTCACTTTTACCAAAAGGGTCTTTTTATTTTCCCTTTGAATTTTATAAGGAGTCCTTATTTATTTTGACTTTCACTTATGGTCATTTTCCTATGGTCAACAAGTATTTATTTATTTAGACTTTTGACTTTGGCCTATTTCCAATTTCCCCCTTGGTCCTTTTTTATTTCAACGGTACATCATCATAAACCAAGAGATTTATTAATGATTTTATCTCACACACTGTGTGACACCTAGATATGGTACTAGGGTAACTTGACCAAGGGTAGATAACCCTTGGAGAAGAACACCAAGCCCATAGATCAAGGGTTAAAGTGCCACACACATGCCTAGACCCATTCTAGGGATTGCTACATCTTCATTCTCTAAGAGAATGGCTACTCAGAACTAAGCCGAGTCTACCAGTCCTAGACTAGTCTACAGCGTGGTCTCGGACCAGATGTATACTCAACACTAGGTTGAGTCTACCCATGGAAGATATGGGTCTATATCATGGCCCTAGACCAGATATCTACCATTCAACATAATGGTCACTCAACACCGGGTTGAGTCTTTACCGTGGTTCCGGACCAGGTGGTCCCATTGTCCGAAGAGAAGGGCTCTCAATGCTACTCAGAAAACTCAACATAAAGATGACAAAGAATCCTATGTTCCATGATAAATTAAAGCACACAGAAATCTAATATATTTACATAAGGGATATGGTACAAAAGAGAGCTATAAAACTCCAGTATATGAGTGCATATGAGAAATGTGTTGATGTGTTGACCAAGCCTGTATCTCGATTAAAGTTTGAATACTTCCATGACAAGCTTGGTGTAGTCTGAAAATACTTTTCTTGTAAGGAGGAACATTGATGATGATGTTACATACTTTCCTCGCAAGTGGGAATGATGATGATATGGACCCTCCTCGAAAAGGGGGAGCAGGTTGATGATATGGACCTTCCTTAGAAAGGAGGAGAAATTTGTTGATATGGACCTTCCTTGGAAAGGAGGAGAAGTTTGATGATGTGGACCTCCCTGGAAAGGGCGAGTGATGATGAGATTTTCATTGATGATGGGATGACAGTGATGTTCCAATACAAAAGAGGTCAAGTGCACATGAATATGCTGATGTTCCTACATTCACTTGTAGATGTTGTAGAAAATAAAACTCGCTTGGGAGTGGTCCTAGCTTTAACAAGCTGAGGAGGGCCCATGATGACTGCTTCACTTAGTTGTGAATGACAGGTCCTGCATTCAGTTGCGGATGAGATCTGCATTCAGTTGCAGAGGATACTCTCACATGGAGAGTGTTCCTACATTCACTTGTAGATTCCGTAGAAAATAACACTCGCTTGGGATTGGTCCTAGATTTAACAAGATGAGTATGGTCTATGATGAGTCCTGCACTCATTTGTATATGGTAGTTCTTGCATTTAGTTGCAGATGAGATCTGCATTTAGTTGTAGATGATACTCTCGCATGGAGAGTGTTCCTAAATTCACTTGTATATGTCGTATAAAATAACACTCGCTTGGGAGTGGTCCTAGCTCTAACAGGATGAGAATGGTATGCAATGAGCCATGCATTAAGTTGCAGATGATAGGTCCTACATTCATTTGCATGTGAGATCTACATTCAGTTGTAGACAATGTGGTCTTGCATTCATTTGTTGGCAATCCAACTGGTCGATGCTATGGACCCTCCTCGTTAAGGGGGGTAGGTTAATGAGTATTGCATCATCCTTGGACCTATGTCCTAAAGTGATAGAGATTGATCATCCAACAAAGAGATCATGTTTTTTATAGGTAGTGTTGCGACAAAGGATCGAGAAGATATAAGTATTACCACAAAGGATCGATAAGATCGAAGTGCTACTATAAAGGATTGAGAAGATCAAAGTGGTACTGCAAAGGATTGATAAGATCGAAGTGTTGCTGCAAAGGACCAAGAAGATTGAAGTGTTGATGCAAGGGATCAAAAGATCTAATTGTTGTTGCAAAGGATCAAGTGATCGAGTGCTACAGAAGATGAAGACTCGATGTTGTAGAAGATGATGTTCTAGTACTAAAGATATTGATGATATTCCAATAATTGTTCCAGTTGCTGATGATTGTTAAAAACTTCCTATGACGTATATATGTATTACCTTGATACTTCTAAAGATGCTCTCTCTTGTTACTCCTATAGTTGATGATGATGTTGTCAGTAGAATACCCTTCTCGTTAAGGGGGGGTGTTGAAATATTATAACTTAGAAGAATATTATAAATGTATTTTACTGATGTACCCCAAGGGAGATGTCTTATTCCTTTGTCGGGATGTTACTATTGTAGTTGGTCATAATAGAGTCATGAGGTATAACCTCCATTTTCATTCGGTTCAATAGTACCCTAATGAATATAATATAATACTATTTTTATTCTTTTTAGGTGAAGTCGGCCCAGTCTTTTTAGTGGGGCCGACTTGTTAGGTTAAAATTCAAGTGACAGAAATAGTATAAATAGAGGATTTATGTTCCTCATTTGAACATACACACTCACTTGTGTATAGTGCATAAGAAAGAGAGAGAGAGAGAGAGAGATACCGGAAAGGAAGAGGATCACTTGTTTTCAGGTTTTATCTTATACATCTATATAGAGGAATTTTGGCTGGGTTTTCTTCCCCTTGAGGGTTTCCCAGGATAAATTTGTGTCTATCTTGTGATTTTGTTTCCTTTAGTGATTCTGCATATGCTATGAATTTGGATTAAATACTAATGATATGTAGTTAAGCATATGAAATCTTAACGAACTTGTGGCCAATGTTATCATGTCAAACCCACCCAAACACACTTGCAGGATCTCACAAAACTCCATTATTTTTCCTGAATAAAATTATAATCGCACAATAAAGATTGAACAAGTGTCCCTGAAAGCCTACAAGAAGCGAGTTTTAATGGGCCATAAAATTATGACCATTTATCGGATCAATGAACAATTGACTCCATTGGAATTAAGACATCAGAATAATTCTAGGGGTGCCTCGCTTGCATGGGTCCATGGCCCAGATCTCGTCGTATTTCAATATTTCAAAATCTAGGGTTTGGATCAATGAGAGACATTGCAATTTTTGCACAAGAGGGTCAAATTTGGATATTCCTTGATGGTGAGATCATGTCCAACGTTCTCACGTCAAACCTACCCAAACACACTTGCAAGATCTCATGGAACTCCATCCTGTTTCCCATATCAAATTATATGGCCATGACAGAGATTGAATAAGTGTCTGTGAAATCCAATAGGATGCAAGCTTAAATGGGTCGTAAAATGATGATCATTGATCAAATCAACAAATTGTCGACTTCGTTGGAATCAAGACATCAGAATAATGTTAGGGGTGCCTCCCTCATGTGGTTGATTGTGTTACCCTACCTTAAGGGTATTTGTCTATATCTTGGTGTTATTCTTATGGTGAAGTTATTTTTCTTATTTTTGAAGGATAAGCGTTTGATATATTTGTTATGATTCAATTTATGGGTTAAGTATCACTACAACTGGTACCAAAGCACATGAATTTTTATTGTTCTTGCAATTTTTTGAAGGAAAAAGGAGGAATATGGAATTCATCTTGAGTTTTGAAACTTTCTATATGAGTTGCAAATTTGAGTTCTTCCCTTAAATACACTTGATTTCAAATTTTTTTTGTCCAAAACAGAGTTTGGAAAGTGAAGCTATCTTTGATTTAAAATAAGTTATTTTATGTGGTTTTTTCAGTGACGGTCGCATAGATTGTAAAATTGATGGCTTTGGATAGAGTGACCATATTTCACTGAAAGAAACTGCAGTAGATGCAGAGGAATGTGGAATTTCATAATTGTGTTCATAATAGATATTCTGGGAAGAATTGATGGAGTTATGTTCATTTTAAATTGGTATTCTCATAAGTAACCGGTCTTCTTCAAAACCCTAGTTCTATTTTTGGAGTTATAGAAAGCAAGATGTTTATCACAGGTAAATATGAGGATACTAGTATTGAAGAATACATAAATGAGATAAAGCCAACATGTCACAAATTTTGGAGAGTCGCTATAATCATTGGTCTAAAGAATGACCTTGATGAATTGAAGTCACTAGACACTAAGGAGATGTGTGAAATTCCAGATGAAACATTTGAAAAGGATTTTTAGATAGGTAGTCTCGTGATGTGAAGAGTGATATGTTAGTTTTTCAACATTTAAGCTAGCATTATGATAAGATCTTTTCACTGAGAGAATAACAAGCACAGCAAACACATAAGCACATCACAAGAGACAAGAGACACAAATATTTTAGGAGGGGAAACCATAAATGGAGAAAACCCCTCAACTTCCTCTAAGATAGTATCACCACAAGATGTGATCCCAAAAACAATAAGATGATCTCCCAACACAACAGCGGCCTTCTGTCTTCTGTCAAGCCAAAGATTTCCTTCTCCAAAGGTGCGCCACACTTTAGAGAGAAAGTGATGTAATTCACAAGTGATAAATAGAGAGACTCTCACTCTCTATTTATATTCTTCCGTAGACTTGAAGTGCACTCAACCTAATAATTACTACTCGAGCCTACACCTTAATTAGTGTATAATAACTCAAGTGCCCCAAAACTATGGGGACTTACCTAATGACTTGATATGACTTATTTACATTATTAATCCTCCCAATCGGAACATCGGGGCATGACCAAATGACTCAAATACATAATAGAAACATCCCGGAATAAACATCGGGTTACAATATATAAAATACATATAAGAATACATTCCGAAGTTACATATACATCAACACTCCCTCTTAACTAGGAAGGTATTCTTTCGACACAATTTTCAGCACTGGTCTTCTTCTCTGTATCACTGGATCATGTTCATCTTCAAGTCATCTCTGTCATCAAGTCTTCTTTGTCTTCAATTCATCTTCATCTTCAAGTCATCTGGATCTGGATCATCTCTCGATCTGGATCATCATAAAACATCATCACAGGATCTAGATCATCACTCGATCTGGATCATCATCACTTAATCTAGATCATCACTCGATCTGGATCATCATCAGTGGACTGGATCTGGATCATCACTCGATCTGGATCATCACTGCTGGATCTGGATCATCACTCGATCTGGATCTCTCGGAGTCATCATAACTGGATCTGGATCATAGCTCGATCTGGATCATCACTGCTGGATCTGGATCATCACTCGATCTGGATCTCTCGGAGTCATCATAACTGGATCTGGATCATAGCTCGATCTGGATCATCACTGGTCATCATCACGTGTGTACTATCTCGTCATAGGAAGTTCTACAGAGCCAGCCATTTTTCATGCTGGTTGTAGGCCTACTCTCATGTAGGTCTTCGCCCAGCACTTACATCTGACCTGCTCGTCAGAAAGGCACGCCCAGCACTCACATCTGATCATGTAGTAAACTACAATCACATCAGAAAGGACCAGCACTCACATTCACTAGTATGATAGGACACATCTACTATCATCTGTGAAATGGCTCTGCACTTATATCTGACCTACTCGTCAGAAAGGCACAATCCCATCCAGGGGAACACATCCCCACACTGATGGAGACTCCTATCTAGACAGGAACACATCCTATCACCGTGATAAGAGATTTATGCACTTACATCTGACCTCCTCGTCAGAAAGGCACAATCCCATCCAGGGGAACACATCCCCACACTGATGGAAGACTCCTATCCAGACAGGAACACATCCTATCACCGTGATAAGAGATTTATGCACTTACATCTGACCTCCTCGTCAGAAAGGCACAATCCCATCCAGGGGAACACATCCCCACACTGATGGAAGACTCCTATCCAGATAGGAACACATCCTATCACCGTGATAAGAGATTTTTGCGCTTACATCTGACCTCCTCGTCAGAAAGGCACAATCCCATCTAGGGGAACACATCCCCACACTGATGGAAGACTCCTATCCAGACAGGAACACATCCTATCACCGTGATAAGAGATTTCTGCACTTACATCTGACATGGAAGGAACTAAATCCTTTAGCCATGAACAGAATGGCTCTGCCCTTACATCTGACCTACTCGTCAAAATGGCACAATCCCATCCAATGATGGAAGACTCTCACCCAAAATGAGGAGAGATTTCTGCACTTATATCTGACATGGAAGGAACTAAATCCTTTAGCCATGAACAGAATGGCTCTGCCCTTACATCTGACCTGCTAGTCAGAATGGCACAATCCCACCCAATGATGGAAGACTCTCAACTCCAATGAGGAGATATTTCTGCACTTACATCTGACATGGAAGGAACTAAATCCTTTAGCCATGAACAGAATGGCACTGCCCTTACATCTGACCTGCTCGTCAGAATGGCACAATCCCATCCAGGCAGGAGCCACCTCCGCCACAATGATGGAAGACTCTCATCCACAATGAAGAGAGATTTCTGCACTTACATCTGACATGGAAGGAACTAAATCCTTTAGCCATGAACAGAGTGGCATAGCCCTTACATCTGACCTACTCGTTAGAATGGCTCTCAATCTCAGCACTCATATTAGTCATGGAAGGAACCAATCCTCTCACCATGACAGAATGGCTCAGCCCTTACATCTGACCTACTCGTCAGAATGGCTTTGGATCTCTAGCACTCATATTTGACATGGAAGGAATTGAATCCTCTCACCATGACAGAATGGCTCAGCCCTTACATCTGACCTGCTCATCAGAATGGCTTTGGGACTCATCACTGTCTCTGGGAGGAAGCCTCGATCTGGAGAACACCAATTCTCTCTCTGAAGTACTCAAACGTCAGCCTAGCCAATGGCTTCGTCAATACATCAGCTATCTGTTCCTCCATCGCAACATACAGGAGCTTCACTGCTCCTCTCTGCACCATATCCCTGATAT
>LPNX010954778.1:1128187-1145913 GCA_001517045.1 Pseudotsuga menziesii
ACAAGAAAAAGAAAATCACCTTGCACGATATTTATCTTACCAAACAAGAAGGGTCCAAAGGGGTACATGAAGAAGTCCTTGCATGTAAAATAGTTGAGGACTCTATAAAAATTGTACATGAAGAGTTTGAGGTTGTATTAGAAGAAGAAAAATTTACAAAAGCACATGATAAAGAAAATCTCCAAGAAGGAGCTCAAAAGGAAAAAAAATATACGGAGCTACAAGAACCCCGGGAACCACAAGTTGTAGAGTCAAAGAAAGAAGTATAAATATCTAAGGTTGTGGTCTATCGATGTCACCCACACCACCATGAAAAACAACAATCATCAAGGAAAGTCCATGACCATCAACAAACTTGTTATGGACCAAAATGGAACAAGAAGAGAATTCAGTATGGAGGCGCATGGAGACACCATAATAGCATAGCCACATTATGGAACCACAAGAACCAAAATCAAGATCAAGGTGGAAAGGAATAACTTAGACTGTTTGTCCACATTTCATTTGTATGGATGGATTCTCTTACTTTGTACCAAAATCAAGATCAAGGTGGAAAGGAAGAAGTTAGACCGTGTGTCCACATTTCATTTGGATGGATGGATTCTCTTACTTTGTAACAGTTGACTATTATTCTTAGTAGATCTTATTATATGACTTCAACTCATGTTTCAAAGGGCATGGAATGTAATGTACCCGAGGATCATAATGTGGGTTACTTAGGGAGGTACCCAAGGGGAATCTATCATGTAATGTGTAGCTAAAGAGGAAAAATTAATGTGTGGCCATAAATAATGGTAAAGGGCCACTATATAGTTTTAAGGAAATAATATAATAATGAAGGATTAGTTTGCATAGACCCTTAGGAATACTCATGCAAAAGCATAAATACATATGAGTATCATTGTATTGAAGTATGTAAAATATATTGTTTTGTAGCAAGTATGGCTTGTGGAGTGGTTCCTTTGTTAAGGAGTATTTGATGGTGTTACCCTACCTTAAGGGTCTTTCTCTCTATATTGGTGTTATTCTTAGGTTAATTCCTTATGGTTATTTTTTAAGTATAAGGGTTCTAAATATTTATTATAATTCAATTTCTAGGTTATCTCATGTTTATTCCTAAGGGTCGATACCAACTAACTCCTCATTATTATATTATTTCGATAAAACTACCTAGTCAAAATTTTCCTTTATTTATGGCCACAATACATTAGTTATTCCTCCTTTCGTACACATTACATGATATATTCCCATTGGGTACCTCCCTAGTTACCCCATATTATCATCCTCTAGGTACATTACATAACTTCTTGAGGTAGGCTCATAATATATGATGGATATCTTTTAAGTAATGAATCCTATCATGTTTGTAATTAAGCATAGCATAAAGAGAAAAATAACTCCAAAAATATATTTAGGTAGTCTATTAATATATGACAAATCTCTTTTAAGTAATGACTTGTAGCATGTCGATACCTAGGGATACAAGAAAGAGAAAACACAAATCCATTAAAAGATCTCTAGGTAGTCTTTGGTTCTATAATGAGCCTATTTTAAGTAATGACTCATATCATGTCAGTAACTAGAGATAGCATAGAAAATGAACACAATACCCTTAAAGTAGTCTTTAGGTAGTATCTTAATATACAATAGATCTATTTTCAGTAATGACTTGTATCATGTCAATAACTAGAGATACCATAAAGAGAATATATCTCCATAGAGGTCATTAGGTAGGTTGTTAATATACAATTGGATCTCTTTTAATTAATGAATCATATCATGTCAATGAATAGAAATAGCATAAATCCAAGAAAAATAGTAACTCCATAAAAGGTATATAGGTAGGCTCTTAATATATGATGAATCTCTTTTAGTTAGTGACTTGTATCATATCAGTAACTAGAAATTGCATAGAGAGAAACTAGAAAGCTAAGTTCTACAATCCCTCCCCCCATTTACTTATGTTGATTTGATGTTTGTTAGAAACCTAATCTGAAAGGATTAGATTTTTGTAACTATTATAAATAATTATTAATAATACGAAGATTCCTTGTGGACTCCAACAAACCTCTTGGAAGATGAAGTCCAAGAGTTACTCTAGTTGTATAAATAAGTGAGATTGCACATTAATAAAATAATCCAATTCTGAGAGTTATCTTTGACATGTGGTATAAGATCCTAGACATAACTCATGGTTGCTCGCCAATGTACCAGATCCTCTTCTTGATGCTCTTAGTTTTGTAGATAATGTTCTCTTGCATACCCTTGACTTGCAACTATTGTTGTCATTCTGTTTTTGGAGATTATAGCCACATTGTTGTTGCTTAATGAAAGAGAAACATGGAGTTGAGCCCTCCCACGAACTAAATTGACTCCTCTAGTTTTGTTGTTATGTATTATTTTCCTTGTATTCCTAAACCCTAATCTCACCAGTGTTCAAGTGAAGTGATTGCACCAACATTGAGGTAATTGCACCAATGTTGAACTGATTTATATATTTGTGTTGTGTGAGGACCTGTGTGGGACTCCAACAAATATGTTGCTTTGGCCATTTCGTCTTGGTGAATGTTTTCTTAAGCATGGATATCGGCTGTATGGTACTACATAATACCTAATTGATATTTGAATTTTTTGGTTGAAGAGTTAATGTATTTTTGGTTTATTGACTACCTAGAGCGTGATGGATTTGGATATATCATTGTATGGAGTTTCCTCTCCTCCTTCACGATTGCATTATGTGTGGAGACCATTCCGGACTTCTTGAATATTATTGAACCATCATTTTCTACATGAGATATAGGATTGAAAAGGTTGGAACCAAGATTGACTAGGTTCAAAGATGCATTCATTGGCGTCTATAGTTGGATCAACGCTTACTAGTAAAGACAACAATCTAGTGTGGTCGAGGAAGATCAAGTACATATTCATCTACAATGACTTGTGGGATGGCATATGTGAAGGAGAAACTATTGAAACAGAAGTTGGTCTAACCTTAAAATTTGACCCAAAACCATCAACTATAGAGAAAGAAAGAGCTATGGAAGACCAAAGATAAAAAGGGATTGGCAATTATCACTGCAACAATAAGTGAAGAGGTGAGTTATCACATATTACCTGCAGCATCTTATTTTGATGCCTTAAAAATATTAAAGGAGCTATTTGACTCACATTTTGAGATGGATATACTTCAGATTATGTTAAAGTTGGTCAATTTAGAAGTAAAAGACAATGATCCCATGATTTTTGGATATAAGATCAGATCCATCATGCATAAGATCAAATCCACTAGAATGCAACCATACCTTCCACTCGCTTCCTTTTTCAAGTTCCTTTATCCCACACATTCACACTACCTTGAATCACTTCAAGCTAGTAACAAAAAGGACCTCTCCTTTGACATTTTGGTGGGGAAGATTGCACAAAGAGAGAAATATTTTGGAAAGAACACCATCCAACCCACTGGAGAGACCCTTTTCCTTTCTTAGAAAGTAGAGTACCAATTAAAATATTCTTCCAAGGGAGATATAGAAAAAGAGAACTAGTAAGAAATAATTTCAAAGGCAGGGGGCAGAAACAACTCAAACAAAAGACCAAATTTACAGTGTAAACGCTATGGAAGGAATGGACTTGTAGCACACCAGTGTTGGGCCCCTTGGGATTCCATCAAAGAAATACATAATTAAAAGTAATAAGACCAATCTAAAGACCAAAAGGTTGGTAAAGCTCCTAAATTTTCTCATTGTACTATTGCACATTGTAATATTGGAATAAATGAAATCATGCCATTTTCATCTTACAAAGATACTTGGATGCTTGATACTGGTGAAACATCCCACATGAAATTTATAAAATATTGTTTTGAATAATTGAATGACAATGTAGATGGAATAGTATATTTTGTAGACAAATCCAAACTCAACTAAAGGGAATTGGTTCCATCATACTCAAATTGTTTGGATTCCCTAACTTTTCACTGCATAATGTTCTCTACCTTCCATAGTTGCAAGGAACCATGTTATCCCTAGTTCATATTCAACAACAAGGCCATTCCATCCACATGTTTAATTGAATATTAGAGATAAGGAATTCCTCTGACAACCACGTCATCATGATAGGATATGAAGATGGAAAGTTGTTGAAGCTGAAAAGGATCATCAGTAAGAGTTTAGAAATTTTCCTACCTCTCTTGGAATGAATAAGGTACTTTGTCATCCAATCTTTTATGGAATGATAGATATGGACACTTAAACTATAACAGTCTTTGCTTGTTGAAAAAAATGGTGTTTCTCATTTTCCCACCATTAATAAAAATATGAACAAATGTGGTGTATGCATACTAGGAAAACATAGTAAGTCTCCATTTCATGAGTCCAAATTTATAACATGTAGAAAGTAAGAGATGATTCACTATGACCTATGTGGCCCCTTGCATGTTCCTTCTTCCAATGCTAATAAATATCTCATGACCTTTGTTGATGAATACACCATAATGTGTTGGGTATACTTGTTAAGAAAAAAATTGAAACATTTCAAACATTCAAAAAATTTCATGCATGGATAGAAAATGAAGCACAATCTCATATTGGCACACTTTTTACTAATAATAGAAAATAATACACTTCTATTGATTTTGAATACTATATTCGTCAACATGGGATTGTGCACCAAACTATAGTTCCATGCAGTCCTCAACAAAATTGTGTGGTAGAAAGAATGAACAAAACTATCATGAATATGGTACGCTCCATGTTGTTTTTCAAGAATGTTAAGCTAATGTTTTGGGGTGATGCATTGCTCTGTGCAGTCAATTTGAGATATAAAAGTCCAACTCATGCTCTTGAAAACAAAACTCCGGATGAAATTGTTGGTTCCAATAACTTTTAAGATGAGACTGTGTATTTATTTTGTTTCCTTATTTTGGGTGAAAACACTACATTGAACTCCGTCCTCATAAATTGATTTTAATATAAAATATATATATCTAAGATAGCTTTGATAAAAGTGAAATAACCTTGGTCAACTTTGATAAAAGTGAAAAAGTATAAAGAATTGTCTGCATGGCATTTTTTTATCACTTTCCTTAGGAGACCCATTTTTCATCCAAATTTCCTCTAATGGTTGTCACTATCGTGTCCCAAGGCCTGAACATGATTCCCTTGAAACCTATATAAGTTTCCCTCTCTAACCCCAATCCTCACAATTGTGTCATAAATGGATCCCTCTGGTTGTATGAGTACTTTCCCTTTCTGAAAGATAACGACAAAACTTGTCTTCCATAACTAATATTGAGAACAAGTTCTTCTTGATTCTTGGTATATATAGCACATATTGGGAATCAGGAAAACCTCCTAACTCAATATGAAACAAGACTATTCCCTCTCCCTTGACTACATACTTGGAATTATCACCAACCTCCAAATGGATCCATGACTCTCTCTCCATCAAACTGCTAAATAAATCCAAAGTTTTTGTCATATGACGAGATGCACTATTGTCTAAGTACCATGCACTCATACCAATTTTGTTGGTGGAAAGACATGAAATTAATGAGAAGTCACTCTCAAACTTTGCAACAAAATCACTTTATTGAGTTTCTGCATATGCTACTACCTACTGTGTTTTTCCTTTTCCTTTCTTCTTCTTTAGACACTGAGATGCACAGTGCTCGTTCTTGTGGCATATGGATCACTTGTCTTATTCAAGTCCTTATTTCTAGGTTGTGAGGTTTTCCCTCAGTGTTACCCTTCTTATTGAGAATCTTTCCTTTTCCCTTTCTTGTTATAGTGACAAGAACTAAGTTCTCATCACAACCTCCTTGCTTGCTAGCTTCGGACTACTCTCAAGTCTTTTCATGGATGCAATCATCCCAAAGCCATTGCCAAAATGGAAGTTCCTCCCAGGTGCAGATCCCCTTTCCAAATGGTTCCCAAGGCCTGGTGAAATAATTGAATACCACATTGGCAAAGCCAACAAGATTTTCCTCAACTACTTTATCTCCAATGGTTGCATGTTGATCATGTATCTGGGTGATCCACATGAGATAACTAGTAACATTGTCATATCTTAACATGTCGAAAACTATGAGTTTATTCTTCGGGATCATCTTCTTTTTAATATTGTGACTCTAGAACAAATACACTAGAGCCTTGTACTTTTCCTTGGCTGACGTTTTCTCCGCTACATGAAGAAACAAGTGATCCTTCACAACATCCAGGATCACTCTCTGGGATTTGATGTGCTTCCAACTGAGCTAGATCTACCGGTGAAGGAACAACCTTCTCCATGATCTCGTAAAGGTCATGTTTCTTCAAAATAAAGGTTACCCTCATCTTCTAGGATAAGAAGTTAGATTCCCCATTTAACCTGTCTTCAAATTTGAGACCGGTTGCTTCCATTTCCAAATCTGATAAAAATTTAACTTTTGTGTTCATTCCCTCAAGAATGCAGCAAGATCTACTGGTGTAAACCCCATATTTCCAAGATCTACTGGTGTAAACCCCATATTTTCACTGTTGTGTGTGTGTGTGTGTTAGTCATTCGAATCTAATAGATATGTTGTTGTAGAATTTAGATAAGCCTCCTTCTTAGAGCAAATGTTTTGATGCTATGTTAATTTTCTAACCCCATCCCTAGATATATAATTTCCTATTTGTTTTCCTTGTTGTAAAATTAAATTGAAACTCACTGAATAATTTGAATAATTTATACTTGCAATAATTTAATAACAGAAATTAAATAGTGGAAGCAAAATGGAAATAGATCTCAATAACATATGCACACAAAATTTCTTCCCTTCCATTTCATTAAAATAATATCCAAGCATAAAAGGATCCCTTACTAGAATAATGGACCAATGAAGAAAATACAATCAACAACAAACCTAGCAAGTCTTCCCTCTTGAGAAATTCTCTATCTGCAAATATTCACTAGAAAACCCCTATGCACTTGTTGTTACCCATGTATAACTTGTACGATCTCCTATATGGCATGTGCGTCATGTTGTATGGTTCGTAGAATATGTTGTAAGGACAATACAACCTACAGATCTTCCCTCGACCTACTATACGACCCGTATAACCTGCAACCTACTATGGTTTGTAAGGTCGACGTACAGTTGTATGGCCATGTTGTACGGTCTTCTGGATGCTATCCACTTCTTCTTGCCAAATCTAGAAAGTGAAAGTCCTTATCCACTCTTAAAAATGAGTCACTGACTCAATGTTTATGTGTTAGGTTCCATAGTGTATAGTATTACTATAATATATTAATTATAATATAATAATATTATATATTAGTTTTAATATTAATTATTATTATATATTACTAAAAATAATAGCCATTATAATGTATTAATTATAAAATAACATTGGTTATGATATTAGTTCAAAGCTATTGGACCCAATTTTTCTTGTTTATAACAGTATTATAATATATTAATAATAAAATAATATTATTATATATTAGTTATAATATTAATTACTATTACTAGTATATATTATATACGGGTCATATATTTCCTAAAATATGGATGTTCATATTAGTTATCATCTTAGATATTATATATATTTATTATATATTAGTTATGATATTAATTAAAAGTTATTGGATCCAACTTTTCAAGGTGTATAGTAATATTATAATATATTCATTATAGTATAATATTATTAGTTATTAGTTATAATTTTAATTATTATTACTATTGCCTGCAGGGGTGTTGCTCAATTGGTGATTCGCTTGATATGAAGGACACGTTGTAAATGGAGGTCACGAGTTCAAATCACCATGTCTTACCCGTTCCCCATGCATGCAGGCCATGTGGGTGCACCTACGGGTATAGCCATAATAGCATTGGATCCTTGGACCCTGTGTCATGCGAGTACCAGCCCACTACAAAAAAAAAAATACTATTACTGATATATATTATATATTGGTCATGTATCACTTAAAAATATGGATGGGTATATTTTTTTTTTTTTGTTAGAAATTCCCGTCACTCAGAGCCAGTGCATTTCAACCATTGGCTAATAAACCGTAACCCAAGAGCATCTAAGTCATCAAAATCACTCGGGGATCGTACCCATCCTGGGCCACACCAACCCTTAATATGGATCGTTTTTTGGTATCTCCTTCCAACTAAGTCATCCCTATGGGTATTGAACTTGGGTCTCCTTCTAAACGAAACCCATGCCTTAATCATGTGAGATAGCGAAAATTAAAAGATGGATGGATATATTAGTTACTATTATATATTATATAATAGTTATGATATTAGATCAAAGTTATTGGACCCAATTTTTCATGATGTGTAGTAATATTATAATATATTGTTTATAATATAATATTATTATATATTAGTTATAATATTATTTAATATTACTATTATATATTATATATCGTTCATGTATTATCTAAAAGATTGATGGGTATATTAATTATGATAATAGCTACTATTATATAATAGTTATGATATTAGTGAAAGTTATTTGACCCAATAATATTATTATATATTAGTTATAGTATTAATTACTATTATTACTATATATTATATATGGATCATGTATTACCTAAAATTAGTTAACATATTAATTTCAATATCAATATCTAAGCTAATTTTGGGTAGCTTGGGCACAGATTTATTTTCCTCATTTGCCTCTGTTACCCAATAAAGATCATATCCTGGAATGTTTGTGGTCTCAACGGTCTTTCGAAGCAAAGAATGTTGAAAAATGAAGATTCAAACAAACAAGCCCGCAGTGATCTTTGTCTACAAAACAAAGTGCACTACCGAAGTAACCACTAAGTTAATGTCCAAGATTTGGAAAGGATGCCTTTGTGCCAACATAGATGCCATGGGAGCCTGGAAATTCGCAGGGGGCAATAGTAAGGGATTCTCCCCAATCAACGTTCCCAACTAGCCCGTTGACTGTTTGGAATAGGGAATCCGTCCGGTTTGCGGTCCGGCTACCGTAGGTCAAGTAACAAAAACAAAGCTTTACCGGTTGCGGCCCGGCCCACCGAGTTTTTGTATTTTGACTTAAAAGAAATGATATGCACGTGCCTAACTAAATGCAGGGTAGTCAAGATGCAGGGAGCGGTCACAAAGTGATGCGCAGCTTCTTACCTCTCGTCTTGTGCTCACCGGCAACCAAACCAGATACAAACAGAAATAAATTAGCTATCTATACTATCCCTAGGGAGCAAAGTTATCATTTTAGATGAGCAATACATTTTCACATACAATAAGAAGAACCACAGGTAGCTGCTACTTCTTCTACAGCACATGAACGCTTACAGATATTCAAATAACCAGATAGCTGATCATTTTATAACACATTTATCGCTCATAGTGGAAATATACCCAGAAATTACTGAAGACATTCAACAAGAACATAGGTTCAAAACATTAAATACTCTTACAGTAAATGAAATACCGCTGAAAATGAAATAGTTCCTCTTCAACATCATTCATTGAATTGCATCGATACAGTCCACATTTTACTCTTTTCAGCAGGCAAAATTGTAGTTTTCTTAGCAAAACGAGGTAGCTCCTCTTACAAGTAAACAATTACAAAATATTCCAGCGGAAAAAAGCCCTTTTCCAGTCCTACTCCTCGCTATTTAAACTACCACCCCTCTTTTTCTCGTTCCCCTCAGCGTGTGACCTTTCCTTGTCCTTAACGATTCAGTTTCTTCTCCTGACAATTCAGTTTCTTCTCCCGTTGTTACGTTTTCCCAATCATTTTCCATGGGCGTTTACCTTCTGACCGTAACCACTGAAACTGCCTCCTCGGTGCCTCTGTCGTTCGTTTATTTTGTCCTTTCTTCGCTCTAGGTTGCCTCGGCGATCTATGGGATTTTCCCTACAGAAAACTTTGGTGCATTACCCACTAAACTGAGACATTAGGCGTTAAAAATCTCAAATGATAACGATAAATCCACAAGGAGCTAGCCTGGTTCGGGCAAGAAATTTGCGGCATAATAAGTCGGTGGTCGGGCGGTACTTGGATCGCACGGGAAAGACATCTGCTATGGATGGGACAAGGATTTAGGAGTCGCCACAGCGGATGGGCACAAGCACCAGGTAAGTGACAACATGGGCGACATAGGCAATCGGACGGCGGAGAGAAGTGGATCGGAAGATAAAAAGCTCTGCCACCCGCAACGGCGGACGGAACGCAGGTCAGAGACAGGCGACGAGGTAGAAGAATTAGTCCGGGTGGGGGACGGTAGGTCGAACGTCGGACGATAATTGAATTGGAGGCCAACTCCCTTCCTCCGGCCGCAACGGCGGGTGAGCCGAAACTCTAGAGCAAGCGATTTACAACCACGAATCGGGCGTCGGATGAAACTTCAATCGAGCGGAAACTTTGGTCTAGGAGCCACAACGGAGGGTGAGATGGGGCTCAGCATCTTCCAAAAGAGGCCTGATCCAAAAGGAAAACCACAGCGTGAAGGGTCAATTTGCAGCCAAAAAAAAAAAAACAATTTTTTTTCTCGTTAAGGCAAAAAATTCAATGTTCCAAGGGTAGTAAAACGGACCAACACGACTCAAACAAACTGTTCGCAGCAATCAAAATAGCGGGCATTCAATCTTCAAGATGAAACGAACAGATATGCTTTGAGGGCGCCAAACCTTTGACAACCAATCCAAGCAAACAATGATGAGGAGGGGTCCCCGAGTTTAAGTAAAATAAAATCGGGGAGAAACGTTGCGGTAGCAACAACTGGAGATTACCTGGGGAACCTAGATCTCTGGGTGATTATTGTCTTTGAGTAGCAGACTATTCTGCAACAAATGCATCCATCGAATTCTTCCAGCTATCCAGATTTCTCATATCACCCAAGTGTGTACCTTAATCATTGATGCCAGTCCTTTGGGGAAAAGGAAAACCGAGACCCTCAAGTCCAAATAACTATGCTGAGGCCAGAGTATGATTTTCATTATTACCTCTGTTTTCAGGTAGCTAGCAGTGTGGACACCACAGGATTGCAGCATATAGTAAACAGCAGTATCCGTTTGTTCCTCATTCCCATGCCACTTTAGCATTTTGGTGCTTTTGGACTTTTGTCCTTTTCATTTGAGTCTTTCTGTGTGCCTCTTCTTACTGAATTTTAATTCAGGATCCTCTATCCCATAGTGCCCTTTTGTGTGAGTGGTATATTTTAAGTTTCAGCTCACGGACGAAGAGGATCTTCTGGCCATTTAGCGTTTATGCTTTAGTACTTGTTTTGATTCATGGTACTTTTCAAGAAGTCTGACTCTTTAACTTCCCTTAGGCATTTGTTTCTTGGCATGGGATCATTTATATTTAATATGCTGTTCACCTTGCTTCCTCCCATGGGTCCTTTACTATTGCTCCTTAGAACATTTTTAAATGTGACGTGGATGGGGCCCTGACATAGTACTCCAGACTCTCTGAATGTGGTTTAATTCACAGGGTTTAAGCAGGACTTCAATGCACACAATATTTTCATTCGAGAGAACTGTTAGGCTGGAAGAATTCATTAAGCAATACACATGCTGATACTCAACACATTTGCTATTCCCCAAAAGACCTTAGTATCCTCCAGGCAACCACAAGTTTGTTCCCTTATTGAAAATCAAGACTAAAAATTAAAATGAAAGAAAGCGTGACTCGAAACAACTACACAGCTTATTTATGTACAAATCAGAAAGCTCAAAACGATTTAAGAAAAATAAGGTTTGAGAACCAAACCATTAACTGGCAAGTTCTCCTCCCATCCCTGTAAATCTTGTAACATATAGGTAGCAGGGCCAAGTTTTGCAGCAATTTGGAACGGGCCTACCCATAACTGCTGGAATTTGGTATGCTTTCCTTTTTCATCATGGGGATGATCCCATTTGAGAACAAGGTCTCCTACTTCAAAGTCTTTCTTCCCAGCTTTGTGCTTGTCAAACCATCTCTTGACTGACTCTTGCTGCTGTTTAAAGCGTTCTCTAGCTTTGGATCTTACCTCTTCTGCTTTTAGGAGATTACATATTCTTATTTGCAGAACCTCATCATCCGACCCCCTAGACTCTTGAGCTAGTATGGAAGAAGGTAACAGAATATTGGGAGGCAGGATGGCTTCCTTTCCATACACGAGGGTATAGGGTGACACTCCTACGGCAGACTTGGGAGTGACTCTGTCAGCCCACAGGGCGTTGGGTAAGGCTGAGTGCCAACTTTGCTGGTTTTCAATGACAGTCTTCTTCAGGATTCTAATGAGGTTTTTATTGGAGGATTCCGCCAGGCCATTCCCTTAAGGATAGTAGTTAGCAGAGTAATGCAGTTTTATTCCCTTTTCATGAGCGAATGCAGTCAATTTAATGGAAGAAAAGTACTTAGCATTATAAAAAACTAACGAACTTGGAACCCCAAACCTGGTCATGATATGATCTTGTAGAAAACTGATGACTTCGTCTTCATTTATCTTGCGTAATGGGATAGCTTCGACCCAGCGAGTGAAATAATAAGTTGCAGTAAGAATATACTTGTGCAGCAGGGAAGAATTTGGCTTTATTTCTCCAATGATGTCTATCCCCCATTGTTCGAAAGGTTCTGTGATCATTACAGGCTTTAGAGGTGCTGCTGCTCTAGGTTGTCTTCCACCACATCTTTAGCAAGTATCACATTTTCTGACGTGTACGTGTGCATCCCTGAAAAGTGTTGGCTAGTAGTAACCAGCTCTGAGGACTTTATGGGCTGTAGTGTCCCCCGAATAATGTCCCCCAGCCGGACCATCGTGCAATTCAGACATAACTTTCTCGGCATCTTTTTTCTCCAAGCATCTCAGGAGGACTCCATCATAGTTTTTTCTGAACAATATGCCTTCTATGATTTGATAGGAAGCTGATTTCAGGCGCAGAGCTCTTCTTTGTTTGGAATTCCAATGTTCCGGTAATACCCCTGACTGCAAATAATGCACAAGGTCTCTATACCAAGACTCAGGAGCTGTGAATAAAGGGAAAACATCCGCTACATGCAGCTCAGCTTCATCTTCCCATACCTGTTCTTCGTTGTTTCTGCTCCCAGTCATCAGTTTGCATAAGCCTTGACCTTTCACTAAAGTAGCTGGTTTAAATTCAAGATCGTATTCTTGGAGAGCTGTTACCCAGTTGCCCCTTCTTTCTCCTAATTCCTTTTGAATGAGAAGAGATCTTACAGCTGGATAAGGGACTATCACTTTGGTCCGATTTTTTAATATATACGGTCTGAACTGTTTTACTGCCTTAAACACTGCGTAAGCCTACTTATCAATGGATGGGTAGTTTAATTCAGCTCCTTGTAGCCCGGTGCTCATAAAAGAGATTGGAAACTCATCACCTCCCTCTTCCTTTTGCGTGAGTACAGCTGCTAGCGAATCATCGGACGCAAATGTATACATAATAAAATCCTTGTCAAAGTCTGGACTTTTCAGAGAGGGCGCGTGGGCAACATCAGTCTTGATTTTACTGAAAGCGTTCTTCTATGTTTCAGTCCACTTAAATTGTGCATTTTGCTTGACCATCTGCTGCAATGGTTTAACAGTCTGGGCAAAATCAGGCACGAATCTTCTTACAAAGTTTATTGTTCCCAAGAAGGATTGCATTCCTTTTTTATTGTGGGGCATAGGAATTTGTTCAATAGCCTTAATTCTTTCCGGGTCTATGGATATACCTCTCTTTGATACTATATGCCCCAGTAACTTGCCTTCAGTGACCGCGAACACACACTTTTTAGGATTAAGGGAAATGCCATACTTCCAGCAGCGCTTGAAGATTTGCTTCAGGTGGAACGCGTGCTCCCCTCTTTTCTTCGAAAATATGGTGATATCATCAAGGTAGACCACCACACTTCGTCCAATCAATCCGCGGAACGCTATATCCATAGCTCTTTGAAATGTTGCTCCGGCATTAATTAGTCCAAAAGGCATTCTCCTGTAGGCGAAAGTTCCCCATTTCGTTCTGAATGTCATCTTCAATCTATCTTCCTCGGCTACTAACACTTGATTGTAGCTAGAGAAACCGTCCAGCAATGAAAACATTTCAGAGCCAGAAACCATCTGTAGCAATTGCTCCATGGGAGGTAGCGGGTAGTTGTCTTTGTCTGAGGCGCGATTTAGATTCCTGAAGTCCACGCACAGCCTGATATCTCCCGACTTCTTTCTGACCGGTACCAAATTTGACACCCACTCAGAATGTCTAACTTTAAAAATAATCCTAGCGTCCAACAATTTCTTCACCTCGCTTTGAATTAGTGGCTCTAGCTTTGGGTGCATTTTCCTCAACGGCTGCTGATATGGCTTGACGCCTGCTTTAATAGGAATGATATGTTTGATGATATTAGTGTCATAGGTTTTTAGATCTGCATATGTCCATGCAAACACATCTTTGTACTGCTTAAACAGACTAAGGATTTTATCTCTTTCAGCTTGCGAACAGCACTTGCCGAGGTTCACGAACTTAGGCTCTGTTTCAGTCCCTAAGTTTATCAGCTCGAACTGTAGATTTGAGCTGTGTGTCTTCACATTGGCGGGTCTTCTAAATTTTTCGTTCAAGTCAAACATCTTCTCTAACGTTCTGACCCCTTTGGGAATGAAATTGTCATATTTCATTTCGGCCTGGTGTTCTTCATCATCGATAATGGCTCCTTTAAAGGTCTCATCATTTGTCAAGCACTCGATTATTTGCTGATCGTCGTCAAATACTCACAAGTTGGTGATCATGTCGGGTACCGATGGCCTGAAAAGCAATTCAATTGAGCATTTGTTATTGGTGGGAACCAATCTAGCAGCTGATGTAGCTAGAAGATCAGCGGCTGCATTTTTTATTCTAGGAATTGAAATGATGTTAAACGCATGAAAACATTTAAGCAATTCCCATACCTCATTTTGGTAAGCTTTCAAATGAGGGGAAACACAGTGTATTTGATTTCTTATTTGATTTACAACTATTTATGAGTCCCCAAAAACTTTTAAATTACTAACCTGTAGCTCAATAGCTTTCTTGAGTCCCTGTAGCAATGCTTCATACTCAGCTGTATTGTTAGTACATTCAAACTCTAATCTACAGGACAGGAAATGTTTATTTTTTTGTGGGTCAATAAGGACGCAGCCGGCCCCTGACCCTTCTAATGTTTTCGAGCCGTCAAAATATAAAGTCCAGAAAACATTATCTACTGAAAATGAATCTACTCCTACGGCTAAATATACTATTTTACAGTCAAGCTCATCAGCCTGAGAAAAACGAAGGAGGTCAGGCTGAGTGTCAGATGAATCGTTGACCTCTTCCGCTTGATAATTCCCTGGTTCTAGTTCAAGAAAGTAATTTCCCAATACAGCTTCAACTGGTACATTCTTCTCATCCAATTGAGTGATGTTATACTTCATGTAAGGTTTTCTCAAAACTTTGATCTGATTGGGACTTCCTTTGTACGGCAGCCAAAGATGTGACCAATCTGAGGCAAAATACCCATTTAATTTGGCCGACCAATCTCTACTCAGGACCAGGACATAAGCATCTGGTATATCAGCCACTAAAATGTTAATAACTTGGCATACTCTGTTATCATACGCTAGGCGGATTAATACGTCCTCCATTTCGCCAATCACCTTAACGTTTGTCCTATCCAATTGCACCACCCTCCACGTGGACGGTTTAGGCTGCCCATTTATTTTCTTACATACCGATATGGGCATGACATTAATTGACGCCCCTGAATCTACTAGACAATTGTGCACGTTATGATTAAAAACTTCAAATGTCAGTAGGAAAGGTGGATGTTTAGTTTTAGACATACCTCCGGTGCTGGCTTCACCGATTTCTTCTTCATCCCGGGGCTGGTTTTCAGTGGGCAGCTTCTCTTCAGGCGTTACAAGTGCTTTCAACAACTTCTCTTTCTGTTGAGGTACTTTGCACATTTCGAACAGTGGGACGTTTGCCTTTATCTTCTTCAAATATTCAACAATGTCATATTCAATTTGTGATTTAGCGGGCTGAGATTTTTCAGCGTTTGCATTCTCTTCATTTGGCCTAGGCAACGTTCTGTTTTGTTTAGGGTCTTGGCTTGTAATGGTAAACTCTGGTACCTGGTTGGCTAATGACTTGTCTTGAAACTTCTTCCTGACATTTCTTTGCAGCCTTCTGATCTTTGGGAGTAAAAGACTGTCATCGCTAACCGTCCCCTTACTCCTAGTCGTCATGTTAGCTTCACTGACCTCTTTGCGTCCCTGAGTATTCTCTGCTTCTGCGTCGAGTACTGAAACAGAACTCCATAAAGCCATGGTCTCTTCTTCCTGTTCTTTCGTAGAAGTAGAAGCAGCATTTTCTTTCTTTTCATCATCATCTTCTTCTGTCAATATTGAGTCCAACATCTAATTCATGACCAATGTCATTGAATTTATCCACTGCGGGCAGCTTCTTTCGGAATGAGGTTGTTGATGAAAGGTACAGAAATTTTCCATTCCTATGTCTGTTAGATTCATGGATGCATTCTTTTGAGGAGGAGGTTGGGACTGGTTGTTGTCCTCCCTCTTCTTATAATATGGCCTGTAAAACTTTTGTGCTTCTTTTTCTTTCTCTAAGTCTATGACTTTGTTAGACAGCTTCTGTACCATTTTGGCCATACCTTCATAATCTGGTGTTTTCTCCTATTTGGGCTTAGTAAACAGCAAAGTTCTCCTTTTCTCCCCTAACTGTTCAGGATAATCTTCAATTCTCTCCCTTTCTGCTTCCACTACCTCTGCTTCTTCATAAGTTTCTGTCAAAGTGGGATTGGTCCTACCTTTTGCGAACATGGCCAAGTTAGGGCCCAAAGCTGATGTATAATACTCGATTAGGACTTTCTCTGAAGGTTTATCTACATCAGAGAATTTTTTCAGATACGCTGTAAACCTTTGTGTAAAACTGTGCACTTTTTCCTTCTTTTCCTTCTTCAAGGCACAAAGTCCTTTCATAAGGGCGGCGTGAGTCTTTTGGACTGCATACTTACTTCTAAACATTCTTTCGAAGGTATTCCAATCTGGAATGGAATTGGCGGGCAATCCAAAGTACCAAGAGGTTGCGGCTCCTTTAAGGGTATGTGGGAAGAGTCTACAAACCACATCTTCATGTTCCCCCGCCCTTAGTCCTTCTATAGCCAAATAAAAACTCTGCAAGTGGTCATCCACCAATATCTTCTCATTGGGGTCAAACTTAGGCAATAACTTTTCGAAAGCTTGGGGTAGGTCGTGTAAAGGTGGGGTCAGATTCAGCGGTGATCTAGGTTTCCATGAAGGTGGCGGGTTTGGAGGATTAAGTGGCTGGTTGGCGTTAACTCCTGCCATCAGTTGGGGTGGCGAGTGTGGAGGTGAACCAACAGGAGTGTGAACAGGAGAAATGTAGGGAGTCTCCAGGCCTTCTTGACTCAAAGGGAGCTCAACTTCTTGTAAGGCAGTCTCTACAAGCTCTTGCCAGTCTCCAACCAACACTGCATCTTCTATTAAAGGACGGTCTCTCCTCTTGTATTCTCTTCTAGGCAACTCGGGAATGATAGGCAATCCTCCAATATTCTTTAAGTATGCCCTGGTATGTCTTCTTAGATCGTTAACAATCTCATTGCGAACAGGGTATAGATGTTCTCTTTCTTCTTCTTCCGGAATTGAAGTGCGTGGTACACTACTTTCAGAACTGTAACCAGTGGAATATTCTCGGGAAAACGGGTTTCCTCGGCCAGCCATGCACTGGCGGCCCTCCTTCTAGCGCC
>LPNX010954778.1:1146283-1221408 GCA_001517045.1 Pseudotsuga menziesii
TTCCACATTTTACTCTTTTCAGCAGGCAAAATTGTAGTTTTCTTAGCAAAACGAGGTAGCTCCTCTTACAAGTAAACAATTACAAAATATTCCAGCGGAAAAAAAGCCCTTTTCCAGTCCTACTCCTTGCTATTTAAACTACCACCCCTCTTTTTCCCGTTCCCCTCAGCGTGTGACCTTTCCTTGTCCTTGACGATTCAGTTTCTTCTCCTGACGATTCAGTTTCTTCTCCCGTTGTTACGTTTTCCCAATCATTTTCCATGGGCGTTTACCTTCTGACCGTAACCGCTGAAACTGCCTCCTCGGTGCCTCTGTCGTTCATTTATTTTGTCCTTTCTTCGCTCTAGGTTTCCTCGGCGATCTATGGGATTTTCCCTGCAGAAAACTTTGGTGCATTACCCACTAAACTGAGACATTAGGCATTAAAAATCTCAAATGATAACGGTAAATCCACAAGGAGCTAGCCTGGTTCGGGCGAGAAATTTGCGGCATAATAAGTCGGCGGTCGGGCGGTACTTGGATCGCACAGGAAAGACATCTGCTATGGATGGGACAAGGATTCAGGAGCCGCCACGGCGGATGGGCACAAGCACCAGGTAAGTGACAACATGGGCGACATAGGCAATCGGACGGCGGAGAGAAGTGGATCGGAAGCTAAAAAGCTCTGCCACCCGCAACGGCGGATGGAACGCAGGTCAGAGACAGGCGACGAGGTAGAAGAATTAGTTTGGGTGGGGGACGGCAGGTCGGACGTCGGACGATAATTGAATCGGAGGCCAACTCCCTTCTTCCAGCCGCAACGGCGGGTGAGCCGAAACTCTAGAGCAAGCGATTTACAACCACGAATCGGGCATCGGATGAAACTTCAATCGGGCGGAAACTTTGGTCTAGGAGCCGCAACAGCGGGTGAGATGGGGCTCAGCATCTTCCAAAAGAGGCCCAATCCAAAAGGAAAACCACAGCATGAAGGGTCAATTTGCAGCCAAAAAAAAAAAAACAATTTTTTTTCTCGTTAAGGCAAAAAATTCAATGTTCCAAGGGTAGTAAAACCGACCAACACGACTCAAACAAACTGTTCGCAGCAATCAAAATAGCGGGCATTCAATCTTCAAGATGAAACGAATAGATATGCTTTGAGGGCGCCAAACCTTTGACAACCAATCCAAGCAAACAATGATGAGGAGGGGTCCCCGAGTTTAAGTAAAATAAAATCGGGGAGAAACGTTGCAGTAGCAACACTCTCACTAACTTAGCCTCTTCACCTCACTCTATTTCTACCTTATTCCATCTGGTGGGAACCAACATCAAAGGTCACCTCATGAATTTCTACGGACCTCAATCTTCCTTCCTTAAGTTGCAACTTCTTAACTACATCGAATGGTTCACAACCCAGCATCCCAACTCTCCTATCCTCATTGGAGGTGATCTCAATATGATAACCACTTTGGAAGAAAAAAAGGTAGGTCTAAAAATTCTTTCCAATGAATATCAGGCCTTCAAATCCACCATAGCCACTAGTTCTCATGTGGATCTTCAAACCTCCTCTAGCTTCTTCACCTGGAGCAATAGAAGGGGGGGAGCTCACAGATAGTGAAACGCCTTGACCATTTTATTGTCTATGACTGTATCCTTACCCTGGGAGGGATCCTAAAAGCTTTTGTTCTACCCACCGCATGGTCAAATCATTGGCCCATTTCGCTTTCCTAGCATATCCATGGCACCACCCTTCATAATCCGTTCAGATTTGAAAAATTATGGCTCACACACCACTCCTTCTTGGACATTGTAAGTCAATGGGTGACGAATATGAAAGTGGAGGGAAAATAAAAAATGGAAATCTTGCATCAAAAGTTGAAGCTATGAAGGAGCCGTCTTCGTCAATGGAATCATACAACCTTTGGTAACATCTTCCAGAATAAAAAGGTGATTTAAGAACACCTAGAGAATCTGTAGCTCCACATCATGGAAGAGGGATATAATGAAAAAATAAAAAACAAAGAAAAAAACCTTCTTATCCAGCTGAACAAAATATGCGAGTAGGAGGAAATATTATGGAGGAAAAAGTCTAGAGTGGGATGGTTAAAGGAGGGTGAAAAGAGCATGGCCTTATTTCATCACTCCACTATTCAACACAGGATGAAGAAAAGAATCATCAAACTCCACTCGAAATATGGAGCGGTTTTGGAGGAGCATGAGGAAATGGCAGAAAAGATAACCAGATACTTCAGTGATCTTCTCATCGAACTCAATCCCTCTCTCTAGGAATCTATCACCTAGGTAACTCAACACATTACCTCTTTGGTTAATGAAGAGCATAATGCCTCCCTTATGCAAATTAGCATGGAGGAACTTGAGGAAGTAGTCAACTAAATGGTTGAATCCAAGGCCCTTGTTCCAAATGTCTTCACCATTAATTTCTTCCATCACTACTAGGATCTTCTAAAATTGGAGGTTTTGGACTTGGTGGAGGAATCGCGACAAAATAAATGGGTCATTCCAGCCCTAAATGAAACTCATCTTACTCTAATCCAAAAAGAAACGGGTGCCTCCCACCCCTGTAAGTTTGAACTCATATCCCTATGTAATGTTATTTACAAAATCATTTCCAAAGTTATTGCGAATTGACTAAAACCCATCCTCTCCCTGCTCATCTCCCTTAAACAATCAGGCTATGTAGAAGGAAGACAAATTCTTGATGGGATCATTCTAGTTTGTGAAATCATTCACTCCCTCAAAACCACCAGATATCCTGGCATTCTCCTGAAATTTTATCTCTCCAAATATTTTGACAAAATGAGTTGGAAATTCATAGAAATGATGCTCCTTGATTTTGGGTTCTATCAAGATTGGATCAAATGGATAATCTCTCTCATATCCTCGGCCTTCTTCTCTTTCCTTGTCAATGGTTCACCCTCTTCTACCTTCTTCCCCTCTCACGACTTCCATCAAGGGGGCCCCTATCTGCTTTTCTCTTCATCCTCATGGAAGAAGGTCTGGGACGCATGATCCAAGATGTGGTCTCCTCTCAGTCCTTGCATGGACTCTCCCTCCATGGGGCTCCTCCCCAATCCTACCAACAGTTTGTTGATGATAATCTCATTTTTAGGCACCCTTCATTCCAAGAGGCTCGGGTTCTCAATTCCATCCTCAACACCTTTTTTGAAGCCTTCGAAACCTCTCTCAACCTTGACAAATCATAGATCTTGTTCTTCAACATGGGAGTTTCCACCCAATGAAACATTGTCAGAATTATCCGGTTCTCAATCTCCTCTCTCCCCTCCAAATATCTGGGAGCTCCTCTGTACAATTTTGTTGTCAAACACTCTTCTTGGAAGGAACTTCTGTACAAACTGGAAAACCATGTTACTTCTTGGAATTTTCGCTCTCTAAATTTTCCCAACAGGACTATCCTTTTAAAGTTTGTTGTCCAATCCCTACCCATGTAACTTTTCTCGGTCCTGGCTGCCCCTGAATAGGTCTTGAAGGCAATAAAAAAACTACAAAGATCCTTCCTTTTGGCGTGCAATAGTAACAGAAATAGTTGGGATCTCATTAGCTAGCAAAAGGTTTGTGTCCCCAAGAATGTAGGAGGACTGGGGATTGGAGATCCAGAATTAAATAATCAATCCCTCTCGTCCAAAATCTGGTGGAATTGGATTTTTAAGAATGAATCCCCTTGGGCGAAGGTCGGGAATATAAAGTATGGACAAGATTTGGACCCAACTCAAATGATAAGATTTGACAAAGATATTTTGGGATCCTCCATTTGGAAAGCATCCAATTGTCATAGAGACCTCATCCAACAACACAACTTCTAGAAAATCAAGGATGGGAATAGCTCCCTCTTCTGGTGATTCTTGGAAGCAGCTTCCCATTCTAAAAAAGTATCTTTCTGAATCAAGAGGTTCAGAGATTCATTACCTCCAATGAGAGCGTCAAGGTTAAGTATTTTTGGAATTATGAGGAACTTGCCTCTTTCCACCAGTGGAAGGTTCCCAATAGTTGGTCGAACACCCCAACCACAGTACATTTGGGCACCATTTGGCAGGAAATTGATAGCAGAAAACTAAAAATCAAGCAGGGGTCAGATGCCATCATATGGGGACACCTTCCTATTGGTACTTTCTTTGTCAAGGAATCCTATGCCATTCTCTCTTCCAAACAGGTAGTCGATTTATTCCCTCTCTAGAAAAGAATCTGGAATTCGATCCTTTGGCCTAAAGTATCCTACTTCCTTTGGCTTCTCTCCCATTGACACATCCTAACCTGGGATAATTTGTTGAAGAAATGGTTTCAAGGTCCATCCATCTACATGCTCTGCAACTGACATCAAGAAACTATTGATCACCTAATGGACTCCTGCCCCTTCCCCAATGCCCTATGGGACTTAGTTGTCGTAAACTTTAGGAGAACCAACAGGATCAAGGGAAACATTATTGATACCCTGCAGCAATGGACTGAGAATCTATTTCAAATTAAGATCCTCAACATCCTCTGGGAATTAAACCTGGGGTTCGTTGTGTGGAACACTTGGAAGGATTGCAACAATGGGATCTTGAATGAAAACAAGAGATCTATCATAGAAATTTGGGAAATTATTAAGACCAATATTTAAGAAACCATTCTCACCGAAAGTTGGATGGAAACTGACTTTCCAACATCCCAGAATGAGAAACTCATACTGTGCACATAGGACCTCAATCCCCAACCCATTTCCTCGGCCCTCCTCATTACTAGGATGAAATTAGGTAGCCTGAATCATTGGGATCCACCTCCAGAAGGGGTTCTCAAGCTAAACTTTGATGGTACTTCCGAAGGAAATCCTAGGGAAGATGGAATTGGATTGGTCATCATAGATCATAAAGGTGAAATCATCAGGGTCATTCTTGGAAGCCTTGTCCATGACATCAACAACGTTGTCGAGCTAGAAGATTTGGTGGAAGGAATTTCCATGGCTGGGAGACTAAACCTCCTCCCTTTGATTGTGGAAGGGGTCTCGCAGGTCATCCTATCAATGGCCTTGAAAATTCATAATGATTCCTAGATATACAAGTTGTATTCCTGTTGGAGACTCGAGCATGGGCTTGTTCATCTGGTTGACTACCTCAAACACACTAAGGCTATCACCTTCCATCATGTTAGAGTAAAATGAAACTCTCTAGTAGATTGCATCGCAAACATCGGGGTCACCTATAACCAACCTCTCATGGAAGGGACATTGAATGACTCCATTGACAACAACGTAACCCTCAAATGCAGGCAAGTTGTTAATCAGGACCTCTCCAACCGGGATGCGAGTGCCAGCGTGCCCCACCGATGACGCATTGTGCCTCGGTTCAGGAGTCGTTTGTGTGGCACCACGCATTTTGGGGTCATTAAAATTCCCCCACGCCCCCTTATCTCCTCTTCATGGGTGGGTGAAAACATCTAGTCCCAAGCTGGCTAAGCTCGGGCCTGTTCCATAAAATTTATTTCTGGTTTTAATGAGGTTAGCATGTACCGTGTGAGATCTTAGTAGGTACAGAGTGATGTGGTTAAGAGGTGAGCCATGGAAGAAGGAAACATTACCATTTGGCATGTTGCAGTGTGTGTTTTATTGTGTTCTGTGTTTACAACTTTGCCTCTTCTCTATGTGGTTGGCTTGCTCTACAACTTCTCCCATCGTTGGTTGTTTTGCAGCTCCACTAGCGGCATCCTAAAACTCTGATCTCCAAGATGTCCAAGAAAAGGGGAACCACCAGGGAGGGCAGTAGCAGTCGAGGAAAAATGCAATGTGGTCTAATTGTCATGGTGAAGGAAAGTTACGAAGCTGGCATCTCGGTGCCTAACCGTTTCTTAATTAATGATTGGGAGGGTCGTCTAGTGAATGAGTGGATTGCTACAAGGAGAGGCGAAGGAAAGATTAACCATTACTAGCTTATTAAAATCATGATGGGGGTTCTCATGGAGGACATGTTGGGGATATGGAGATCAGCTTGCAACATAGTCCTCTTGGTCAAGGCCAAAATGACCGAGAAAGACAACTAGCTTAGCAGATTGGATGCCACCTTTGCTTGGAAATGCTCAGAGAGTGGGCAGAGACATGTCGACACCATGGAGGTTGGGTGTGGCAATGCAACAATAGGGAGGTCGGTGGACATTGGTTCGGCACCTGTTTATACTATTGCCACCAAAACACCCTTTCCCATCCCATCCACCCTTGAACCTATGTTCAAACGTGTGTGAGATAGTGAAGGCCTGAGCACCAAGATGTCTCCTTCACCACCAAACGTTCCTGTCACCAACATTGTTAGAAACTCTAACGAAATTGGATGGGCTCACCCCATCGTGGAGGTCCCCCCTCCCTCAATGTTCTGATTTCCTTGGTAGCGACTCGGGCTCTTTTCGATTCGAACTGTTATATCAAGTCATTTTTTTATATGTTGTTATTTCAGGTGTTTTTAAATATTTTGTTAAGCGGCATAACCAATAGATTAAAATCCAGTAGTTTTTTGTTTTCATGGCTCCCAAATCTATTGGACTTTCTCTATTACAACCACTCCAGAAGACTTTGTATTTTTTATTGAGGCTCAGCTGGTGGATTCACGACCTGCGACCTCCTTAGTTTTTTTCCAGATTTGTAGCTTTTGAATTTTCAGTTTAATAGAATGTGCAGACTTACAAAAAAAATTGGGTAGCTTGAGCAACAAGCAAACAAATTATATTATTAAAAAACTCCGCCTTTCCCCAAATTATATAATAAAAAATTATCTCATATATGCACATAATTTGAATTTTAAAGCATTTTGATTGGTTAATACACCAACATAGATCCATCTTAAAAAGGATCTACCAAGCGTCGAATGGGATCAAATATGTCTAACTGCAAACCCATATTTTAGAGTGGAAATGTTGAGGAAATGTGAACGAAATGTTTATGGTTTTAATTTGTAGTCTTACATATGTGGTCCTAAAAAATATTTTAAATCTAAATAGGGCTGACATGTTATTTTTTACAACATTTTATTACTTTTTATAAAGGGCACATGTCAACTCTAGGATGAGCACGGAAGGACTTACACATATCCCCCCTACTGGGTTGTAGAATGTGCTTCTTCGGTGCAATGATGACATAGAATTTGAATTAGATTTGAAAGGCCCATTTTTCAATCATATTTCTTCTAATGCATGTGTGAGCTATGGCACAAAAGGATGGGGCATCTACATTACATAGTGTTGTTGATTCTGAAGAAGATTGTCACTGGTCTTCCAAAATTCAGTAATGAGCAACAAGGCGTGTGTATAGGGTGGCACTTGGAAAGAATGACAAGGTTGTGTTATCACTTGTGCTAAATTTTGAATGGGCGCCTACGGTTTACGGCCGACAAGAAGGGGTATAGGCATAAAATTTCTGGGCTTGACGACTTTGAGGTAGTTGCCGCAAGGACAGGCATCACAGAGTAGCAGGCGTTGAATATTTCACAACGAGGGATGTGTGTAGATGGGTTGAGCTAGGAGGACATGCAAAATCCATGGCTTGAACGGTTTCCCAATGATTATGATCATAGAAGGCCAGGCCTACGACTAATACACACCCTCACGATGGGACATGCAAGGAACATGAAGAATTCGCGACACCCAAGAAGGCACACAAAGACTAAACATCCAGGGTCTCCCATATCAGAAGATCTACAACGGGGAACCTTTTTTGCCACCCTAACTTGCACGGTAAATAAGGCAGAAGAAGATTGTGAAGTGGAGGAAGGCTCGTGTTCTTGAACACTGGCGATCTGACAAGGGTTTGATCATCAGCGCGGCAGATAAGGGAAGTGGATGATGCGAAACCACATAACACCCCATGCCCTCGACGGTGGAGATTTGGCGGTTTGATCAAGCAATGGCCTCGATCTACTTCACGATAGGGACTTGCGTGAAGGATAACCAGTGGGTGTATCATGAAGAGGGTTGGAGGTGCCATAAAGTTGAACGACCGAGAGCTGGATTAGAGGAAATTTACGGCCAGGGATTGTTTCACTGGCATGAGATGATAGGGGAAATAAAGAGGAGACTGGCTGCGAAATAGAGGCTGAGACAGGTAATATCAACGTCATAGATCGCATCCCGGAGATCTAAGAGTGGCTTCCTGTCATGCATGAGTATGATAATGACAAGGTGACGGAAGGTAAGTATGAACTCACATGTCGTACAGTAAGGAAGCAAGGAACTGAAGCATGGGTGTACCGGTATCATCATAAGCAGGGGGTCGGGGAAGTAACGAGCATCAATTCCACCCACCATGAAATGACTGGAGGATGATTACAAGTGGGGTTGAGGGTCACCTCTCCCATTAACGTCATGACATCACTACTAATGGGATGGCGTTATTAGCACCTTCACATAACAAAATCATATCAGCGGCTCACATCACTATTCGTGTTTTCATCATGTTGTTGGATAGTGGTGTGTGCGTAGATCTACTGGACTTGGGATAGGCTCGGCTGCTAATAACAGTTCAGTAATCACCCAGCTTGCTATAATGCCACGGTTAGAGTTGTTCTGAGATGCAGAACGAAAGAATACTGGTAAATACTTAGGGCGATTAACTACTGTCACACTAAGAGCCCTAGTAACCTTGATTTTAAAACTCATAATGACTACTCTGATAAGGGATTATGTTGCCCGATATGTTTCAGTGACCGCTATGCACTATTTGGAGATGTCGCCACTTCTGGGCCTTCAGGAATTAGCCACCCCAACCATCGAGGTAAAGATGTGCATGTTGTCAGGAAGAATTTCTAAGGCTGATAAAGGCATCACCATCCTGAAGGAATGCATCACCGACGTGGGAGCAAAGCTAGGGGTCTCCAAACAAATGGATATCCTGCCGAGACCTCTGGACAAAGCCATGGATTAAACTCTTGTGGTGCATAGTATCCATTTCTAGGGGTAGCCGGTTTGAACGAATGCTCATACCAGGGGAGAGAGGTTTAGGGGTCTACGCCATCACCATCCTTGCTGAAAATTACCAATCCTAATGAAGATGATGGCGAACCTAAAGATATGTTGTGCTAACGCACCGTGAAAAAAGGGACGGGTCCTAGTGACCGAGCAATGTAGGCGACTGGAAGCCCACAGGGATGATGAGCCCATTGAAATTTTCGTACTGTGAATGAAAGGGGCGGTCATCTCGCGGTCTACAAGTTTAACCGTGTTACTAGAGCATGTAGGGGTCACCGGACAGAAAGCCGAACTCAGAAGGAACATAAACATCCTTTCTGACTGTTGGCATAGGGAGAACATGTTTCTAAAACACGGAGGACCATAAAGGTTAAGAAGCAAAAAGTGGGCCATGGGGCTAATTTGAGCCTATATGCTGAAAAGCGCACGGGAGGAATAAAACCATTAGTGCTCGAACGTCACTATCAAAAACAAGTGAGCCTGTATCTGAAAGCTACAGTACCATTCTAGTCCAGCACGTGCAATATATCACATTTCCTATTTTGGTTATAAAATCGTGGCGAATTTGCCACCTTGGGAGGTTTGTTAGGATTTGAAATGATTGTCCCGGGTTAATCCCATATTCTGTAACCGTTTTGATACCCTGTTTCGGAATGTCTCTCGGGGTAATGCTCATTATAAATAGAACCTCCTCTCAAGAGGAAAGAGGTTGGACTGATTTTCATTTCTAAGGCCTTAGCGTCAGTTTTTGTAGCTCTGCAACTTTTTTTGGAAGCATTAATTAATATATTTCTCTGTGTTTATGAGATTCATCACGGTGCTTGTATTTAGCGTGTGCTCTCTCTGTTTATTTTATTTTTTGCATGTGTTATTTCCTGCAAAAATGCTTTCTAGTTGCACGAAAAGAATTCGCTCTCTGTTAAGTGCTCTTTTTGTCAAATCAAGCATTAGTTATGTGTTTGTTATGGTGGTTTTGGAATTCGTCGTCTATTAGATGCTCCACCTCTATTGTTTCCCTCAATATGTTTTTATGCTAAATGTGTTGTAAGGGATTCATCCATCGATAGGTGCCCCTTGTCATGCTGGGATTTTCTATTTCATCTCACCACCGCTTAAAGGATATTTCACTAAATGATGTGCTTACTTTGCCTCATATCACCGAAGAGAAAGCCCCTGTTGATTTCATGTTGTAATAGCATTAAATGTTTCAAGTTGTGACTCCATCGCCTAATGGTTTTTATTTTGTTTGTCTTTTCAAGATGTTTTATTTTGTAATTGTCCTGTTACTAGTAGAAATCTAGTCTTCTGCGTACTCATTAAAGATAAATGTGTATGTGAAGGTTACCTTGGAAAGAGAGAGCCCTCTCTGACTGCCTTGGATAGAAGGAAGTCTAAAGCTGGTTTGAAATGGTTACCCCTGTGACTTCCTACAACAACCATAGGAAAATTATAGGGTGCTAACAAGTTGTTTTTCCAAGCATAGAGAGTAAGTCCAAAGGAATTTTGGATTTTATTCATTCAGATGTATGTGGACCGATGTCAGTGGTGTCAATGCAGGGAATGGCATACTATGTGGCATTCATTGATGATTTTTCCAGGAAATCCTACATCTTCTTTATGAAGAACAAGGATGATGTCTTCAGTCAGTTCCAGGGGTTCAAGGCCCAGGTGGAGAACTTGATGGGTGAGAAGATCAAGACCTTGAGGTCATATAATGGGGGAGAGTACACCTCAAATGACTTCAAGGAATTCTACAAGGAAGCATAGATAAAGAGGGAGAAGACAGTCTCATCCAACACACAACATAATGGGGTTACAGAGAGAAAGAACAGGTCCATCATCAGTACTGCAAAGACTATGATTCATGACCAAATTCTGCCTATGTTTCTTTGGGAAGAAGCATGTAACATAGCACTGTATTTACAAAACAAAGTCCTCAGAGGATATTGGAGGACAACACTCTTGAGGAGGCATTCACAAGAGTAAAACTAGAGATCAGACATCTCAGGATATTTGGTTGTCTAGTTTACATCCATGTTCCTATGGAGAAGAGGATGAAACTGAATCCTTTAAGAAAAAAGGGCATATGGAGTGGAAACGTTGAAATCGATTCTGCAATTTTACTGAGTAAAATATTTATTAAATAAATGATTGATAAAAATAATAATAAGTGAGTATAATGAGCATCGTGATAGTGTATGCATACACATTGACTGGTCACAAGGTAATGAAGTATATTCTCTTTAACTTTTCATTAATTATTAAATATATTTATTAAGTATTAATTATAATATATTATTTGTTATGATTAATATTAATCTTCTATTTATGATTTGTCCTCGAAACATCAATAAACTATATTTCTCTAACCAAACCTAGAAAATATCCAATAATCACGAGACTCTTCTGTTTGGAAGAGTCATGTCTCTTCTTGTTTGAAAATAACCCATTCTTCAACTTTTTCTTTAAAGGCCTCTCAAAGACTATTCTTTTTTAATGCCCCGTTCTTTTTAATAAGTATCCTCCCCTTCTCATATAATATATCTTCCGAGTGAACGATTAATATGGGCTTTCAATGAAATGTATTTTTATAACTTTGAACGGGAGTTTTAGGGAATAAATTTATAATGTCCCTTTTTAAAAACTTGTCATTGATACTTTCAAAACTTTGGTAAAATCTTAATATACCGATACCTTTGTTCCCTTTTAATTTATTTTCAAGTCACTTAACGTGATAGTTGATTGCAACCGACTTTAAATGGAAGTCACTTGTCATGTTAATTCGCTCTTGGTGCTTTCAAATGGAATACTGTAGGAAGAAAATGTGAATAAACAATATTCCAATAATTTCATTAATCTTTAACAAACTGACACTATGACATATTCCTAATCGACCTTGTTATGGAGAGCTATTGCAGCATAGAGCGAGGCCAAACATAGAGCAAGGGGTTTAATTTTTTATTTTTTTTTGTAAAAGACCAAAATGGAGTTATATTGTATGGATATTTGGATTAGGGGTTGTTGTCCTCCTTGATTGGTCATGATAACTTTCCTTGGTTTCACTCTTAGGAGTACTTGACTTTGTGACATTGTTGATTGCCCCTTCGATGTGTGGATGTCCCCACCATGCAGGGCTTTAAGCCCATGGGTTGGTGTCCGGGGCTTCTAGGGGTGACCCATTAGGGCACATGACCTCCTTGTTTTTATTATGCAGAGGTGATTGCATCTTGTAAAGGGTTATTGTCCCCTGTCTAACACACATTTTTCACCCACTTGGACCTCATTTTAGCACCAAAAAACCCTTCCTCTAGCAATTTGGCCTATGACATCATCCTTCCAAAATTGAACCTACGAGCTTAGAAAGGAGGGCATTGAGGGATAAAGCACTTCTAAGAGTTAGTTAGGGCATCACACCCCCCTTTGGCTCACTATTTCATCAAGTGAATCCTTATTTTAGTCTTATTTGTTATTTTATGTCTATTTTAGGGCTTAATCCCCAATTCGTGGAGGATTTACCCTAAAAATATTCTGATTTAATTTTAACTTTTAGGCTCAAGAAATAAAAAAACTAGAGGCTGAAATATATAAATAGATCACCTCACCTTCATTGTAAATCATCAAGACAAGGGTTAAAGCATGTTTTTACTCTCTTTCTCCTACTCTATGAGTCTCTAATGTGATGTGCACTTCTATTTGGATGCTTCTTTTGGCTTCAAGGTGGATGAAGTGATGTTCTAGGGCTTCTTTTTTGCACATGGTAAAGGTTGATGCTAGACTAGTTGAAAGAACTCATACACAAGTGAGACCTAAGGTTTTCTCCTTGCTCACTTCTTGTTAAATTTTGGTAAGTTATGCTCCTAGCCAGGTTAAATGGTTCTTTTATAGTGCATTTTTATAATTGGTTAGGGCTTATTGTCAACATTTGGTCAACTTTTTTATGAAGAGAACGTTCTCCTTAGGAGCTCTCTATTGCTTATTAGCGCCTTGAATATCTTCATGTTCCCTAGTTAGGCTCTCCTACTGAACTCTAGAGGTTGTTAGGTGATGCTCTAGCTTGCAAATGTTGAAAGACATTTCAAGAGAGATGTTGATCATTGATCTCTCAATTCCCTAGAGATTGATACAAAAAATATATCCCCTTGTTTGTCGTTTAATTACTCTTCTCTTAAACCATTTATTTGTTTTTTATTTGTTGCAATTTAATGTTAAAAACCCCTCAAAATCATATATTGTCAAAAAAACCAGAAAATTCAAATTAATTCAAAAACCTAAAAATATTCACAATTTTGAAATTCTGGTCCATACATCAATTTCTCCCTACTGGATTTATCCATAGATCTTAAAGAGTGTCCCATTTTCCCTAGTGTATTTGGAAGCGTTAAATTGTTGATTTAGGGTTTCTACTGGGCATTTTGCAACTATGATTGGGCCAAAAGGTGCACCCTAGGCCACTTAGCCCTCTCCCCTTTAGAGTGCGCCTTTCTGAGGTATTTCCTTGGGAGGTGTGAAATCCTTGCATAGGAAGCCATGAAGTATAGAAAGTTGTGATATTGATTGATAAACCGAATTGACTCCTTTCTTCTAATTTATGTGTCTATAATACCCATTGTTGACTCCATATACAGCACTTATTTAGTTACAAGGATGTGGAAAGGTATTTGCATGTGTGATATCTACAGTATCATTTAAGGCTCTCGCCTAGGTTTACGAGTTACCCGAAGAAGTTGAGAGGTTAGGTTGAGGTGACATTTGGTCCTAGACCTCTCCTTTGCGTACCTTCAGTAGCAAGCAGACCACATTGAGCTATTGATTTACAACTGCTAGTTTGAAGGATAACAAACTGTTGCAGCTGCAACAATTCCCCAAAAAAATTTCTTTTTAGGGTCCCCCCTTTTTTGTTTTAGCTTCAAACCGGCCTAGGAATGTTTTATTTTTGCCAAGGTTTGCTCTGGGCTCAGAAATTTTCTAAAAAAGCTTAGTATTTTTGCATGTCTGTATCAGATGCATAGTCAACTAGCTTTCCAATATCGAATGCTTAGTTGACTAGTGTTCCGACGTTGCAGAGGTACAGTCTACTAGCTTTCCGATGGGTTTTATCGGAAGCCTTCCGAGATCTTCGTCGATGTATCGGGAGTGAGTTGTCTACCCTCTCGGAGATGGTTTGCCGAGGTTCTGGACTTTTAGTATCAAGTAGAGCCGATGAATCAGACGTTCCTTCATCTATCCTTTTCTGATAACCGATCAAGTGAGAAATCTCATTGTCGAGCTTGTTTGCCGAAACGAACCGGAGTTTTTAGTTTGTTTCCCGCTGACGTTGCGGAAGGTTAGTCTTGAGCTGATCTGAAATCTTCACGTTTTCTCCGCTAATTCTGAAGGGTTTAGTCCTACCGGTCTCCGATGTGTTTTCCCATGCGATGGTGGGTTCGTAGAGGCGTTCTCGTCCGATATTGCGGATGACTTCGGGACTATGTGTCCGATGCGTGGTTAAGATTTTTAGTTTTCCCGCCGCTAGTTTTCCGCCCCGGTCAATGTTTATATAACGTTGTTTTGGCTTTGTGACTTGTCATTTTTACTGTAGAAGTTGTCTGTCCTGTTGGTTGCGCGTAGCTGTCAGGTGTTGATTCGTCCTCCTCTGTGCCCGCGGAAGGTGTTCCCTGTCCAGGCCGCCCACATCTTTGCTTTCCAGGTAGGATTCATCCGTGACTTTGGTTTTTGTTTGCAGTTTTGTTGTTTAAACCGCCAGGTAGATGGAGTAGGTTGTCGCGGTAGGGTAAAGCTTTTTTGCATGTTGAGGTTTTTCTTACGGTAAATTTTTACTTTACTAGGGGTTCATGCCGTTGGATGTGAGCGTTTCATTTTGGCCAGTGAGTTTTAGTGTGTATGCTCCTGTGCGTTATGAGTGCGTCTGGGATAGCATTGTGTGGGTTTAGGGCACAGTGCAGACAGGCATTTCGTTGTTTGCACCACTTTGTTCTTGGTTGTTATATTTTTAGCTTGGGGTTAGAAAACCATGTCTCCTATAGCAGTAGTTTCCCGTGGGATTTAGGAGGGTCACGCAGTTGATTAGGGTTTTAGAGTGTTGCTGAAGCAAACGGCGAGGTGATTTTTTCCCAGTCGAGGTGCCCATATAGGTTTTAGGAAGTTGGAAGAGTTTAGGGTTTGAGCAAGCAAAGTTTTGGGCAAGTTTGGGGAGCATAAATATTTTGAAAGTTGTTTAAAATCTCTCATTCAGAAGGCTCTGGTATTGACTTTGAAGTCTAGTATGCATATCGAAAAAATGGTAATAATTGTACATTTTCTTGTTTTTCATTACACAACCTGCTAGAGATAGTTAAACTAAAACCATGTTGCCTAACTGTTACAGGTTAATTTCCAGTACAGCAATATGCCAAGGAAACAGAAGAAGAAATCCCAAGCGGCCGAAGAAAAACCTGAAGTAGAAGTGATAACCAAGGTAGAAGTCATTTATGAAGACACTAAAGCTACTACTAGGGTTGAACCAAAATACAAGTGGGGAGAAGTGTATAGAATGATTTCAAGCCAAAGTGTCCCTGATGCTGGTTTTGAAGACATGCCAATATATGCCAACATTGAAAGGTCAGCCCTTATGAAAGTTGCTACTAGGCCTGAGCTTTTTCCATGCTTGGTGGTGATAGGTTGGATTATGCCCAGGGCAGATGTAACAAGAATGATCCTAGCAAATACTGAGAATCAAGGCTATGCTGCATACAGCCCTGCTTATGTGCCTATGGCATATAATCTACTAACACCACAGACTTATCTAACTGAAAGTTGGTTAAAGGATCTGAGTCTGGACATGGTAGAGACAGTAAAGAAAATTATGATCCCGGGGAAAAACTTTAAGACTAGACCTTCTAAAGAGTATGAGACATCAACTCTCCGTGCCCCATATAGATTCATTACTTTAATGTTGAACAAAAATTTTGGGAGAGCCAATGGGAAATTTTTTAAGATTGGTTGGATACCAATCATCTACTTTGTTGCTACACAAGGGACCATTTTTAACTGGGCAAACATAGTGTCAAATAGTCTATCAGCCTGTATAAGCGCAGCCTTGGGAGGAGTGTCCCAAAGGAAGTCAGAATTCTACATGAGCTTTATTTTGATCGATTTCGTTCTATGCACTCGCCTTTCCCTGCACTAAAGTGCCATTGGGATAAGGACCGAGCTCTAGTATATGTTGCCTACAAGTTATTTTGGGCTCACAAATATTACAACTATTATAAAGAGATTTGTAAGAATTTTATCATGCTTTTATACACTTTGATTTTCTTGGTAGAATGCAATTGCATGTCAGAAGAAGCCTTCAAGGTGATGCAAGAATATGGAAGTTATTATTTAACAGAGGATGGCTTATATGTAAGAATGTATGGCGGTTCAAGGGCCCCTTCTCTTCTCCCGAGATATGCTACTGATTATGTACTCCATAAAGAAGCTGTTAGACAGTTATATATTGATGGAGTAGGGAATTTCCTTTTTGAACAGAAAAAGGCAGTATATCCTGCAGTGCCCTTTTTTGTTGGAAGTTACAAATTTTCAAGGGTGAAGAATGCAGTAGAATTTGTCAAAGAATTAGAATACTTTCACTTCGGTGAAATGAACTTCCATAGAAATGATTCCGAGGAAAAAGTAGCTGATTACTGCAAAGAAGCTGGAGTTCATTTTGAATACACCAATTTTTGGGACAAAGATGAGGAGACTTTTCACAATGCTAAGAACATGACAGCCCTAAGAAAAAGGTTCAAGCAAAATATAGCAACTGTGGGTAGTAAAGGCAAAGCTGCGGAGAAATTGAAAAGGCAAGAAGAAGAAGAAGCCAAGAAGAGAGAGGAGGAGGCTAGCATATTAATAGAAGAGGCAAAAAACTGGCTGAGGTCAGAAGGAGAAGAAAAGAAACGAGCAGCTGAAGAAGCAACAAAGAAGCTTGAAGAAGAAAAGAAAAGGAAAGAAGAAGAGGAGACACAGAAAAATCAAGTAGAGAGCAAGGGTTTCATATTAGAAGATGCCCAAAAGGAAAAACAGCCAACAGAACAAGCCGATGAAGGATTGAGATAAAACACACAAGAAGAACAAGATCCTATTGATCAAGGATAAGGGTAGTCTGATATTGATCCATTAGAGCCTGTTGCTCCTTCTGATAGTGTGGTAGGAGAAGGTTCGATTTGTGGAGTTGATTTGATTCCTTTCATACCTACTGAAGGGGAGGAAGTACCAGATTTTAACACTATATTTTATGACAAAGAGAAAAAGAGAATTGTCAAAAGAACTGAAAAGAAGGTAGACACCGGGGATAAACCAGGAAGGATGGTGACTGACAAAATAGTAGTTCATGGTACACATAAGGATCCACGATTAATAGCTAGGGCTAGGGTAGCTCTAACCCTAGCCACTGAAGACAATGTGGACAGGATCATGACGGACCCCGAACAGTCTCAGAAAAAGGTGACCGAGCTAAAAGAAACTTTGAAAAAGGAAAGGGGTGAAAGCCAGAATATGAATAGAAAGTATGAGGACATGATCGGTGAGGTCAAAGTTTCAAAGGCAGAATGTCAAACCTTGCAGGCAGATAAAGATGCTCTGGTAGTATCTGCAGAAAATATAGAGAGGAATTCTCAGGCTACCTCAGCAGAGTTGGGAAAACTACAGCTGAAATATCAGAGTTTGGAGGATGAGAAAAATCATCTGCAGTTATCACTTGAAGAACTGGATAAAGAAAAGAGTCGATTAGAAAGTAAAGTGACTGAGCTGGAAATGCAAAAGACTGTAGCAGAAGAGAAGGCGAAGCTATATGAAACTCAGATAGCAGCCTTAGAAGATCAGAAGAATTCATCGACAGTGTCACTGAAAAGCACTATGGAGCAGAAAGCTGACATCATACCTTTAAAGAAGCATGCTCTGATGTTGAGAAAGAAGATCCACTAGATGCAAATGCAGATGGAAGAAGAAATATTTAAAGTCCAGCAAGATAGAGACCAAATTAGAAGAAATTGTAAATACAACTTCATATTTTTTGGATAAAACCCAGGATATATTGGAAAACTCTAAGGAGAAGAATGGCTTGGGTAGAAACCAATAAAGAGTCTCCCACAGACATATTTGTCAAAGATCAGGAGACGATAAAGCAAGAGTACGACTTGATTGAGTTTGCCAGTAATGTAGCAAAAGAGTTTAAAAAGACAGTGAAGAAAACAAAGAATGTTTGTACCGAATTTTGTATGAGAGTGCATCTATGTCAGACCTCTGCTGCAAAGAGATTGGAGGTGCTTCCCTAGCATGAAATGTTTTTGAAACATTTACAGGACAGATGCAGCGAAGATGAACAAGCCATCTAGCAATTCAAGGAGTTGGATGAAAAGATACTAAATACTAAAATAGCACATGCAGCTATGAGCATCCACTTGTTGGAGGACCAGATGCGCCTAATTCCTGCTAGGATAGAGGGTGTAAAAACTCAAGCTACTAAGCACGAAATTACCATTAGATTCCTTGAGCCTTTCGGGTTTGAAAGCATAGCAACAAATGATAATGTATGGAAAAAGTTCATGAACGAGCAAGATGGGCCCTCCTAGTTGAATGTTTTGGAATGTTGATAAATAATGTAATATATTATATTTATCTTTTAGTTCACAGGCTAAAGAACATTTTTTTGTAAAGGAAAGGTTGGGGAAGCTCAAAAGGCAACGAGGGGTAGCCCAAAAGTTTTTTGTTTTTTGTATAAATATAGGCAAGTTTTAGGTAGAAAGAGACATTTTTCATACTATCTTTGTGCAAGGTTATTGTAAGAAGAACTAATTCATCTTATAATAAAGAGTTATAGTTTTGGCTGGAGAAAGCACTGTGGAGTTTCAAATGTTTGCCATGGGCTGGTTGGATGTGAAATGTTTCTATTTCAGTTTGTTTCCATGAATTGTGAGATCGTTCTAACTTATGAATTCTTTCATGTTGTGAATGTGCTCCTGTTTATTTCTGTGAAATTTCCACAATCATAGTTGAGTAATGAATGTTTTAATTAACAATGAGCTATCTCTTTGTTCATCTGTCTATTGATACTCATGTGTTCATAAATGTTAACAGCAATCTATAATTTTCTTAATACATGTTATACAATACATTACTCACCATTAATTACAGTATTGCTCCCTAGGGATAGGTTAGTTAGTCTTAGTTAGTTTTCTTTGTTTTGTGATTTAGAAGCGAGAGAGGTAAGATGAGAGGTAAGAACCTGCGCAACACATTGTGACACTCCTTGTTATCTTTATCGTTTGCATTTAGTTAGGCACTTGCACATCATACATAAAGATAAAAAAAAACTAAAAATACACCTAAACGGTGGACCAAGCCGCAACCGGTAAAGCATTTTTAACCGTTACTTGACCTACGGTAGCCGGACCGTAAACCGGACGGATTCTCCATACCAAACAATAACAAGCTAATTGGGAATGTTTAATGGGGAGAATCCCTACTGTTGTTACCTGCAATTTTCTAGGCCTCAACACAAACCCATCACTCCTTCACAACAAGTTAATTATTGGAATCTTCATGTTTTCTTCTTGGAAAAAAACCAATGAGCATACAGTTGAATGTGTCTCGTGTATCACACAACCGCACCATTTTACCTATTGTGTGTTTCTAAATGTAGTGTTTCCAAATGTAGTATCAATTGTGCGCTTATTTAATAATATACCATCATTATGAATGGAAACATCCTTGCATCGTTGAGCGATTTCGTCTTCTATTTTGGGAAATTCATCCATCAAATGTTGCTTAATTTGCACATGAAGCATGGTAGGTTGAGCCTTCAAAAGGCGTAACATCATGGAAGATGATGCTTCATTTGGAATAACAACATTCATATCACCGATCGTCGGAATGATTGATCAGAGGTTGTTGATAGCTGAAACAAAGCCCTTGGTACAAGGGAACAACTAATTGCATGGCACTAGAAGCCCTATAGATGTAACACACCCCTATGTTGCAAGTAACTTGGATATTGTAAAATGTGCTCATTCTACATCCTTTGGGCCATGCCGTTTGCAGTCAAGTCCTATTTTTTGCTTAAAACAAACCTCTTGTGCACAATCTCGACGTTTCACTTTGTTTGAAAATGTAAGAATTGTTTTGCAACCCGGAGCAAGACAATGAAACTTCTTCATAACCCTATCATAATGTATCTGTCCACAATTTTATGTCATGCGCTATAATTATAAGAGCAACTTTTGCTTCCAGCATTCTCTATCAAGAAGGCTTACAAGGTATCCTCCCAACAGTTTAAAGGACAAAGGCAATTCCATACATATTTCTAAGAAATGCTCAATTAAATTTTTGAATCCTTCCAATGGTTGGGATGGCATAAATACATGTTGGATAGGAATCTACAAAATCCGTGTGCAAGTCTGTGCTAGATGACTTCACTCTTGTTATGAATATTCAAACTCAACGTACTTGTCCCAAAGATGGCAGGACAAGTAATATGTTACAACATATGATAGGCTTCGTTTAATTATCCTCCGAATTTTCTCTATTTCTTCATGTATTCACATTGAAAGGATGCATAGTGCATCCAAATATCCACATAATATGTCAAAGTATGAATTTCTCGTTCATACACCTCAACAATATTTTCAACACTACCTGAGTCTGCCTCGTTATCTACATACTTCTTCCAGTTTTCGTAACATAAAGGGAACTCTGTAACTAATGCATCATAAACTGTGTATTTTTTGCAAACATTATGTTGAGGCCTGGAAATTCGCACGCAACAACAGCAAGGGATTCTCCCCAGTCAACGTTCCCAACTAGCCCATGACTGTTTGGTGTAGGGAATCCGTCCGGTTTGCGGTCCGGCTACCGTAAGTCAAGTAACAAAAATAAAAGGTTTTACTGGTTGCGGCCCGGTCCACCGTATATATTTTTGAATTTTTTGACTTTGAGTATGATATGCAAGTGCCTATCTAAAATGCAGGTCGATAAAGAATGCAAGGAGTGGTCACAATGTGATGCCCAGGCTCTTACCTCTCGTCTTAGACTCTCTCGCATCTAAATCATACACAACTAGAAAATACATACTAGCTAAGCTGTCTCTAGAGAGCAAAATATTAGTTCATGAGTAATGTAATACTGTTCACATGTTAAGGTAAATCACAGATAGATGTTCTTAGGATCAAAACACATAAACATGAATAAGATATACACGACAAGATAGCTCATCAATCGTTAAACTCTCCATTACTCATAGTGGAAATTATCACAGAATAAACCAGAGAACATTCAGATAAGAACATAGGTTCAGAAAGTTAGAACACTCTCATAGTTAATGAAACACAGTTGAAAACGAAATAGTTCCCCTTCAACATTGTTCATTTTACCACATTCGAACATTCCACATAGCACCTTCTCCAACAGGCAAAATTTGCAATTTTTATTGTAAAATGAAGTAGTTCCTCTTACAAACAATGGCTCACAAGTTTTTCCAGGGAAAAAGCCCCTATCCTCTCTAACTTTCCCCTTTTTATACCAAAACAACAAAAACCCCTGGGCTTCCCCTACCATCTGACCTTTGGGCTCCCCAAAGAACCGTTTAATCTCACAATTTTGTCTTTTTCGTGAGCACTCATGATTCATATAATGTGTTACATTTCGGATTTCTGCTTATGAGTACTTCATAAAACGGAATCAACTCGGTAACTAATGGACCCCTTCCAAGCCTGGACTTTTGTTGCCATCGATTATGCCTTGTCTTTTATTTGTCCTTCTTGAGATCCCGTTGATTTCAGAAAAAACTCTGCTTATCACTTTTCAGCCAACTTTCCTCAGCTTTATCCTTTAGCTACGTCTTCTCGCAGCAGTAATCTGAAAAATCTTCTGAGTTAGTCTGCAGTCAAACCAAATTCATCATTAATTAGGATTGCATTTTTTCAATAAACTTAAACTATACTAACAACAAAACTGATCATCAAAATGAGGCCCTATACTGCACCCTCGTCGTGAAAGCCTTAACAAGAATCAAAAAACACCACCGCCCACACAGGGGTTAAAAACTTCACAAGACAGCGGGAAAAACCTCATCGGCGGCTTGAACCATTTAAAAATCGGCCAGATAGTCTTACTTACAGCCACAATGGCGGATTTCAAACGGACAACGAGTTCCGTGGGACCATTAATTCTATCGGAGTCGGAAGAACTAAATGCCAAAGCATTGGGCGGAAAAGCTCCCTGTCGGTGAACGAAAAGACATCAACGTCGGGAGGTTAGTGCATTAAGCAGCCACAATGGCGAAAAATGAAAAGACTACGGACCCCATGGCCCAAAGCCGACATAGCATCGACGAGCGAAGCAGTTATATGGCGGACACTTAGTTCGCTCGGGAGCCGCAATGGCGGAAAACAATCAGACTACAGCCTTCGATCAAAGTCATAAACTTTCTGCTACGGCACAGAAACAATGTGAAAACGTTAAGTGTTCGGAACTTAAGGTCGTGCAGCGATCCAAAAGCTTGTCTCACTTCCAAAACAACGGCTTCACAAAGATCAAACAACCCCGACTCAAACTTCGACCAACCTCCGATAATGCGAACAAGTCAAAACAATAACAACACGACATCGAAAAAGTCAAGACTATCCTGCGGAACACTCATCGTTCAGCTTCCGCAACGGAGGCTACATAAGGAAATATGGCTCCGATACATTGTTTAAATGGCCTCCGAACAATCAAACTAAAAATGTTACTTTAGCTGGGCAGCGCTGAAAGTTTGTTTCGCCCCCGAAACAGTGGCGAAAATGAGAAATAGGCTTTCGAGAAGAAAGAAAGAAATCATAGATCAAAGGGAAATCTTTAAAACCAAACTCCAAATTCCACACTCAAAGCAGTTTCAGACATAAGCAATTCTCCGAAAGCATGAAGACAGTTAACCTCAAAACAGTCCAAACTTGAAGCAGAGGGAAAACAAAAACAGAGTTCATGGATCCAAACGATTCTAGGCAAGATAAAAATTAATAGGAGGGTCCAAAATTTCGAAAATTTGGGAAAACAGTTGCAGCTGCAACACATTCATATGTTGTCTTTTCATTTTCTTCAATAAGTGAAGTCCAAGCATTCAAATCTATCAAGTTTACCATGCTTCATAATCTTTATTTTTCGGTGGAGATGGAAGGGGCCTCCTCGTACTGTGCTTGCTCATGTTCCTTGTTCTCTCTAGACATAATATTACGATTATCATCGGCATAATGTTCAACAAAAGCAAATTCATTTGCATCTAGCATGCTAACAGATTCTATAGATTCAAAATTGTAGCTACAAGAGTTTGATCCACTACAAACCTTTGTCCAATCAAGCCATATTTACTTTCATCAGTCAAGACAAACTTATTTGCAATATCATAAACATTAGTTGTTGTATCCGAGCCCACACTCGAATCATTGGGGAGTTTGTTCATCACATAAGTTTCATTATTAAAAACAAATTCTTCATCCTCAACTTCAACTTCTTCTTTTTTCACCTTTATCCTGACAAATATCTATAAATGCTTTTAAAACCTCTTCTTGTTTCCTTTATTAACACATGAATTTTGCCTATCACCTTTTCTTCATTTGCTCTTGCTTCACGTTCCTTTTCAGTTGCACAATCATTCCTCTCTATCAATTCTTTTAATAGGTCTTGAATTTGTCATATTATTTCCATTGTAATATTACAATGATTACTTTTTTTAAAAATTGACTCTAATAGAAATGGTACGGAAACGTTGAAATCAATTTTGCAGTTTTACTAAATAGAATATTTATTAAATAAATCATTGATAAAAATAACAATGAGTGAGTACAATGAGTCTCGTGACGATGTCTTTATACATATTGATTGGTCATGAGGCGAAGAGTACAGTGAGGCTTCATATTGATTGGTCATGAGGCGAAGAGTACAATGAGGCTTCAAAGAGACTTACAAGATCTTCATACCAGCGCAGCAAAAGATAGTTGTGAGCCAAGATGTTAAGTTCGAGGAGAACTTAGCTCTATGAAGTCTCACGAGTTACCAGCAGTGCTAGAGGACGAGGGGTAGGTGGCTCCAAAGGAATAACAAAGTTCACAGACTTCCAATGCATGGAATATATAGCAACCCAAAATTAGTATTAAACTAGATCTAAATAAAGACATGGGAAAAGTAAGTAATTGATAAATTAAATATTAATACAATAAAAATAAATAATAATTGGAGAATTTGTTGATTAAAATTAATAAAATATACATGGTTCAAGTACAAAAGAAAATGAAAAAATCTTTAAAAAAGAGAAGGATTGGAGGGGAAGGGAATTTTATTCCTCTCGGATGCTATAAAGAGATAGGAATGGTTACTGGAGGTAAGAGAATAGACTTGGCTATAGTTTACTAGTTGGTTTACTAGTTGAGGACTCAAGGGTTCTCAGTGGTTTCACTAAGGGGTTGGTTAGGTCAAGAGCCATCCCCACACGTTTTCACATCTTGCTTGTGGAGATCTAGAGGTAAAATATTTCAACAAATCATTGGATTACATGTATGTTTTCTCCTTGTTTTGTTGAATTGTTGTTTTGTTGAATTGTTATTATGATATCTCTATAATGTTTTAGATCTATTTTTCTCATGGTAATGAATTTGATTTTAGTTAATTATGAAATATTGCTTTTCTAATAAATTTTGTCATTGGGGCCTTACATTTGGTATCATAGCTAAGGTTTCTAACCCTAAGACCTATGGACCCTTTCCATATTAATGAATATCCTAAGACCTATGGACCCTTTCCATATTAATGAATATGCATAGGTCATATATATTTATACAAAGTTTAATAAAAATTTTAACCATAGGATCTATGGCTCTTTCTTATATTGAATGGATATGAATAATCAATGGGTAAAATGCAAGTACTAAGTTGAACAAAAATCCATTTTAGTGATCCATGAATAATTTGAATCTGAGTTGATGGACAATGGTTGTTCTCGTCATGTCAAAGCAAATCTACTCAAACATGCAAGCTCACAATATGGTATGAAGGCGAATACAAGGTCATATAACTCTCATTTCCTTTCATTACACAATGATGCAAATGGTATAACATATATAATATATACATTACCTTGTTTTTTTCATGATTCATCAAAAAATCATGGGATCTCTTGTTGGTTCATTGAAGATCTACATCCATCAAAACAAGATTGCATTAGATTGGTCCCACAGTTTATAGATCGATGTTTTTTTCCAGCAGATCTTCTGAGTTGATACAAACAGATATCTTTTCCAACAGATATTCTGAATTGATACAAACGGAAATTAATTCAAGCTTCGCCTCACCATATCGATTCTCAAATCAAATTTGAATCGAATTAGTTTCTCCAGTCAAAAAATTTGTTTAAATTTTCAGCTCCAATGATCTGCCTGATCTATGCTTAACTGATTTTGATGTTGCTGCACCAACAACAACACTTTGGTATTGTTCTTTCGGTGATTTGAATTATGTCAGATTTGCATAATTGTGTTTCATATCAGCCTTTATCCCGTTAGGATAGCTGGGTTTGGGAACTGTACAACGATTTCTCCTCTCACATCATTTGTTTTAGAGTGAGATTGGTGTCTTAAATCGCAGATAGCATTGTGCTAGGTTAATTCGAAATATCACTTGCATGTATTACAAGTAGTGTGCACGCTCTTCCATCCTCATACAGATTTAGTTCAAGATCTCATAACCTTCCGCATGTCTCCATTTCAAGCAATCAACATACCGAAAAAATGGTTTTGTAGCTCGTGGTTCTTGTAGATCTACAATAGAACATAGAGTAGCCATTTAGGATGAAGATTTATAGATTTAATGGAGAAGTCCGGATGAATTTAACAAATATTTGCCAATGTTTCTTTTACAGACTCATCCATTAAGGAGATGAAATAGCTTTTCAAATTTGAAATCAAACACATTCTCAACAATCTCTAAATGAAGATGCCCCAGGGGAAAATAAATGTGGATGAAATCTACTTGTATCACGTTGCTTGCTCCATATTCTCATTAAACAGCCAACTTGTTATCACTCTCATCATGCAACTACTTCTTATTGATCTGATATTTCATTGTTCTTGTAGTTGGTCATTTTACCTGCGGACTGCAGCACAAGTTACTTCTATACTTGCTATCATTTAAATGGTCAGATCTGGAAGAAAAAAAGAGAGGAAACCACAGATCTGATCCTCTTTCTCATTACTAACCCTGTTTACTGAAGATTAAAAATTGTTGTTGTAAAGTTTGAATCTATAATTGAGCATGCTTTTACCACAGATCTGCACAAACAATCTGGACAAAGACCTGATAAAAACAATCCAATCAAGATTCAACATAGTGTTTTAGCATATAATTGAAGGGTACACCGATTTAGATTGCACTTGTAATTATTCCACTGTTTCTTTTGCCAACGGTTTGAATTGGAAAATTGGAACTGTGCGCGTAACTTGAACCAACTCTGCACATACATGTGAAATTATGAGAACGGATTCAAGTGAAGGTTATTTGTGTGGACACAATAACGTTTCTTTTGAAATATTTGTACTGCAAAACGAAATGAAGACTGTGAACACTGAAAAGGTTGTTGTGATGGTTCTCTTGTCAAGACAGATGAATGTTATTGATACACTGATTTATTTTCAAACAGATATTTGGATCTTACACTTAGATATAATGATTCCTTGGGAGGAGAGGGATGATCAATTTGTATACCCTGTTTTGAAGAGTTTGGAGGTTGGGTAATTGATGATCGGTGAGATCCTATGCTTAGTGATCCAAGTGTCATGGTAATCAACTTTTATAGTTTTATCAGTCATTAAGTTTTCAGTGTTGTATTTACTTACCCCGTATGGGATAGGCCTGGCCAACTGATAGAAGGCACTATTTTAGTATTAAGGTTGGGAGAGTAAGTATCACATATTTAATCATTATTTTCTCTTTAAGTATATGTTGTTGGTCATGGTAAGGACTAGTGACGGTATTTTGTGTCTTTGTTCTGTTTACTTAGCTTAATTCATTACAAGTACCACGTCTTGTCGGATACCTTTCCTAACCCACCATAGCCTCAGACAAGGTCAACTTGTACAATGGATCCTTTAATGATCCTTTCCCATTCTATATTTATTTCAAAGCAAAATTGTCTATCCCTCCAGCCATCCTTGTTCTCTTGTTACTTTCTGAGAATGCCCAAGTTACATCCCCTTCCCGTGTACTTAACAACCCTAGTGTTCAAGGAAAAACACAAGAATGTATTCAATAATACAGATGTAAAGCAATTGCTAAATGAGCAGAATTCTCACTACATGAAATGTATTTGATGGCTCACATCAAAATAAGGCTTTACTGACCTTTGATTGAGCTCGTCTGCATATCTAGGGAAAACGGTGTGGAAGTTGTCAATTTTTCCGGTTGAAAACTTTCTTAGATCAATTGAACCTCGTACGATGAGCCTCACCTAGGGTTGGACGCTATCTTCCTTGACAAAATACTCATGTAGGCAGGCATATTTGGCCTTGGTCAAGTCAAGGTTTTTGTATATACCTAATGGTTTCCTGCCCATCGTCTTAAGGTAGAGCAGTCATATTCAACTGAAATACAATCCCTCCATCTCCAGCGAAAGCAATATTAAATGGAAAATAAATCAATCCAATAAATTAAATGAGATTCATATATGAAAAAAAATAGATGTTAATTTTTATAGTGAGTAGCGCTCGAGTCCAAATTGGATTTTTGCCTCCCTTGTACGCGAGAGCTATGCTCATGTTCTCAATTTATTTTTAGGTTGCAAGCAATCTCCTACTTACTAAACCAGTTGCATATGCTCTAGGTCCAGGTCATTTGGCTCCAGATCCGGTCTCAGTTTCAGCCCTAGCTCCAGTAGATGTTGTAGTTGTAGATCCAGGTCCAGCTTCAGATGCTCTATCTCCATCTCCAAATCCAAATGATCTCTCTCCCTTCAGAATCTCATCCTAAATTCCGTTTTCATGGTAATTTTCTACCTGATGATTCATTTTAGATGTCAATGGACATATTTGGGCTCACAATACTTGTCGCCTTCTTAAAAACGTGATCGCTTCGCAAGGGCTTGGCCTGGCAATTAAAGCAACGATAAAGCATTGAATAATTTTGACTTGGAGGAGTCGGGTGAAGGTGCTCAGGAATTAGTTCAAAATCTATCTGTCAGTCGCTGCATAAACTGCAGTACATGCATATACCGGTTTGTTCCATTGTAAATTTTACCCTAATTTACAGTATCAATATTTATGATGTTGCATTAATACCAACGATATCCTAACAAGTGGGAAATCCTTTGTTTTGGAAAAGTATCATGTAGACAAAGGGAAAACAATACTAAAAATATTTTCAAATTGAAAACATGTAGACACGCAGCATTGAATAGGACTTCCCTTGGGGCTTTTAGAAAATGCATTTAATAAATTATATTTACAGGAGGTCCAATCACATTTTAAAGGATCAAATTGACATTTTACATGTAAACTCTAAGAAAAAGATGATTTACATGGCTTTGGAACTCAATTGTCACATACAACTGAAATTTCAGGCATGAATAGTGCTCATAAATCATAGCATATAGTCCCCATCAGTGTTGTTCAAGTAAAACGAACATGATTCCTCTGGCATTGATTTTTCCATAGGATTCATAAACAGCTTCAAAAACATGGATAAGAGCAAGTGCAATTTTGAAAATTAACTTGTACCCGATCTATTTTCTTGAAATGTAAGCACCATACCTTTTATGTCTGATCTATTTTCTTGTCATTGTATATTTTAAGACTCCTTTTAACCATATGCAGGATCTCAATTATCATTTTCCTGGTTGCTCTTTTGTGGCTTTTCATTGTATACAGGCCAAGGAAATTTTATAAGAAACCCTTATCCCAAATAAATCAGTAGTAAAAAGATAAAAGTTATAAGACTGTTGTACCCAACTCAATTACAACAATAATGCAATCTTCAATTTACTTAATAGGAAAATTCTCGAACATTTCAAAAACCTGGGAACCAATAGAAATTAGCCATGCTTGGAACTGAGGAGGATGTGATCATCAATGTTGATTTGTAAAATTTGAGGATGCAATCCTCAATATTGAGTTGTAATAGTGAATGCAATTTGCATTGTGACAGTCTAGTAAAATTGGTTGATAATGGCCATTTGCTTGAGGCACATTTATCACACATTTTCTATAGTTAGATGCCTCCCACACTCCATGGAAACAAGACTACAATAAATATTGCCTTTTGAACAAATGGCAAAAAAAAGCGCTTTCTCAAATAGGAAGATGTTTCCAGAAATCAATGCTTTAAGGTTTGGAAAGGCAGAACAGTATTGTCAGCTTCTTCAATATTTTAGCATGCTTCATGCATGGAGATTTAGTTCAAATACCCCTGTGATTTTGACAATGGTTTCCAACTTTATTAACCATATAAACAGTTACAAATTTTTGTTATTTAAAAAGAAACAGGAGTCTTGAGTGTGGGAAAAATTTATGCATTGATGAAATTTACTAAATCTGCTCACGGTCATGAAGTTTTAGATAAAGTGCTTAGAATGCTGGTGCAATGGTTGTTTTTGTTGCGATGAAGAAAAAAAACACTAATACAGATCTGGTTGTGTGCACTCTTACATGTGCGTTGCAGAGATCGTGGCACACACACAAGAGCAAACTATGTAGGATCTGTCAAATGATTTTGATGGAGGTTGAATAAAATTGGAGGACACCCTCTCCATCATAATAGATCTCATCAAGTAAAGAGACAAATAGATCTGCTCTCAGTGGATTTGCCTTCGAAACAATGAAAATATAGGCTCAATACATCTGCATAGGTAGATTCACTTATAGATCTGTATGCCCATTTATTTATGCCCTAGAATTGGAGAAGAGATATATAGATCTTTAATTGATCGTTCTATGCTTGAAACGCTATAGATATATGCCCAATAAATCTAGAAGAATAGTATACAGATGAACGATCAATTCTAACAGTAATGGATCTTCCCTTTGAATGGTAGATCTACCAATCTGGGGTCTCTATTCTAACAGTAATGGATCTTCCCTTTGAATGGTAGATCTACCAATCTGGGGTCTCTATTCTAAATCTGAACAGTGATTTGAATCAAGTGATTTGTGACAGCATTGGGAGACAGTGAATTGTGACAGCATTGGGAGACATTCATTTGAAGATATCTGATGTCATGTACAAGCCATTGAGAAAAATATGATATTGGCAATTGTTTCCAAAAGAAAATAGATGCCCCTCTTAACTGAGCCAAGTGAAGTTATGGCATGTCCTACCATCGACCATATCATAAGGCACATACATATTTCAGTAAAGCATTCAAGAAAGATACACAAATTCCTCCAGGATCCCCTTGTAGTTCAAAGTCCTTTCAATGCTATCGGATATAGGAAATGGACCTTCTCCCCCTCTACAGGTCAGCTTAATAATCAGGGAAAGACAAGAAGTCTAGATACTAGAGAGTGAATATTAAGAAAGTGAACGCTTGGACAAGCATGTTATCAAGAATAAATGAAAATGACTATAGATGGCTAGCTTAACTCAAGTTGTAATTTAAACCACACTTGATTAGGTGATAATCGTTCCTTTAGAAATAAGAGGTTTACAGTATTTCTTTTCTGGTCATTTGTTGAATTATGTGCTCTAGGAGCTCTAAATGAAGTTGGGTTGGAACTTGGTGGTCAAAGAAGCAGAGCATCTAGGAAAATTCAAATGTATATTAGGATATACATAGATAGAGGGAGATGAAGCTAAAATGTTGCCTGAGATCATTCAACAAGTATTTAATTTGCTATAATTACTATAACAAAATAGATTATGGTGGATAAATTTCTAGTTAGCTCAAGTCATAATAAATGGTCATTGGTCAACATTGCTCCGAAAACGTGGCCTCAAAGAAAGAAGGAAAAATAGTAATAATATTCTATAAGCTTTATATATTTATTTTGTGAACAATATGCACTAGGGTTATGAGTTAACAAATACAGATACGTTAATTACGCTAAACATGATATGGAATAAGGTAGATTTAAACTTGTAAAACTTAAAAGAAAAAATAATTGTGATGGTGAAAGAAAACAAGTCTGTACAAATACCTTGGCTGTTTGTGTTGATAGGTATACAAAGAATATGAATAGTATTAAGAATTCAAAGACCTTGGCATTGGATATTTTCCAACCTTGTGGGTCCAACTTAACCATTTTTGGGGAAGATTTACGTGCATGACTTCATAAAATAACATTTCCAAACCTAAGGTTAAACGAGAAGATACATAGCTAATCATTTCTACAGGGATATTGAGAATGGGGATGGGTGGTGAACATGAATTTCACTCATAGTAGAAATTCAAAAGTTAAGGCTATCATAATATATCTCTATTAGTGACCAAATTGGGTGGTATTTCCCTGGTCACCAGGATACTTTTATGATATCTTGCATCTAGCACAAAGCAACACGATGGTGAACTAATATTAGATTCTGATGTTTTGTTGGTTGACTTTCATTTGATGATAATTTGGAGTGCTTAATTTAGCATATTTGCATATATATACTTATTCTGAAGAATAAACAATTTAATTATATTGATATGACAATTGTCATTTATTCATAAAGTAGTGATGATATGCTTTCATGATGATATGCAGAAACATGAGATTCTCTGATGTTTATAATGATAAGGTTATGATGATATTTTGCATATGCTATATATTAACATGATGGTCATATCAAAACTGTCTTAGGGATACATATGACTCCATTACAGTTATGTTGATATGTTGAGTAGCTGCAATAATTCCTATGATCTTAATAATATTTTCTAATTTCATGACATGTTCTGACTACATGAGAATATTTAGGATGATATTTCATGATGGCATGACATGTGGTTCTTTGTGGAAAGATAGTTTATGATTGACATGCATGAACATCTAGGTATCACAGTGATATGATTACATGGTGATTTTGTGATGACATGTGGTATTTCATAATATACTGGTTCTTGTGATTGCATGCAGTACATAAGCATGTGGATATTCTCTAATTCATAAAGATCTGAGGAAAATGGCTATGATTGCAAATGTTCTTATAATGATGATCCTGTTATCATAATGTGCTTTTCCAGGATAGCTTGGTAGAATTGCTTGATATTCATAATGATATTATAATGCTTATGGTATGTGGACAATGTTATTATGACAAGGATGTCATGTTATTATATGTTATTCATGATGATAATATTTCATGAGGACCATACAGTTTGATATTGATGATTGCCATCGTATGATGGTAGGAGGTAACATGTTGTTGTTTATTATTCATGGTATTATTATTGATAGGATGGGTATGACTAGCACAGCCATTTAATTTGTGGTCGGTGAACGCTGATAGGCAATGACAGGGCAAAGTAAGTGATTGTGTGTGTAGCCTACATGATTGGATGAAAATTCCATGTGGTAGGAGGCAACATGTTGATGTTTATTATTCATGGTATTATTATTGATAGGATGGGTATGATTAGCACAGCCATTTAATTTGTGGCCGGTGAACGCTGATAGGCAATGACAGGGCAAAGTAAGTGATTGTGTGTGTAGCCTACATGATTGGATGAAAATTCCATGTGAAGGATGAATTAAAAGCACGTGCCTTAACATTTAAGTGATTTGTCTGTTATTTTTTTTCGTAAAAAAAAATCCATAACTTGCACCACAACTAAAATCAGTCCAATATCTCATTGCTTAAATTGACTGAACATACAAATCTAACTCTACTTGCACAACCCCATACTCTCATTAAACAAACAAATAATGGACACAACATGTGATGTACAACATAATAAAGGTAGGCCTGGAAGCATATCTAAGTTAATTTCTCAATATTATAATAATAACCATCATAAACATTAACCAAATATGCTTACTTTGGAAATTTCGATGTTATAAACCTTTTTAGACTAATAGCAATCTTTGTTGAGAAAAATATCGATTAAATCACCATGAGAAGCCTTATAATATGCAACCGTTAAACTTGCAACTCTTGTCTCCTCTTCTTCTCCACATCTCTATGATAGCAATCAACAAAGCCATACCATCATTGAGATAACACTCTTAGTCTCAACTAAGCAATGCATTCTTGACCTCAATAAATCTACCACGGAAATCACATAATAAACATTAACAAAAAAATGCTTATTTAGGAAATTTCAGAGTGTTATATACATTTTCTGACTGATAGCATTCTTTGTTGAGAAAAATATCAACTATGTCTATTCCCTGTCACTTATTTTCTCCAATTCATTTCGTTCTCTAAATTGGAAGCGACGACAAGGGGAAAAATAACTAAAGCCCTGGCTCCTCGCATCTTGAACGCAACGCTCTAGATTAGTGTTTTATTTGTGCATTCCCCAACCACCACAACTGTTAATCCTTAACAATTAATCCACATATGTTAACCTCCTTAAACAAGACGATTATGATGAATCTTCCTAGATTTTTGGGATTCTGGAGAGCAGCCTCCATCCCCAAAAGTGGAGAGAATAACACCAATACATATTTCGACGTAAGAAAGGCATGCCCTCTTGATGGAATGAAGTAGCACACAGTTCATTGATATTCATAATGATGATATATAACTAATGCAATGGATACATGTTGTGAGGTGGTGATTGGTAGGAAACCCACCCATGGGCCTTCAAGCCAATTAATTCAAGGATTTCGTGGGAGCCCATAACCACTAATGAGAATGCTTACAAGTAACATCTTATCGGTTGGGGACAACATAACCAATAAACCTCTGCCAGTAGTCTTTTACATCCCTGGGATACCGGAAGTCCATGACTAAAGTTAAATTCACCGGTGGAAGGTATATGGAGAGGGACTTCCAATGCTTGGGGTTGGTTTCCTTTAGGAAGAATAGGGAGGAATTTGGGCCAGTCGTTCAAAATGCTTGGGGTACACTAGAGTAATGTACCAGTAACCAGATGCCTGGCCTACCCTAAACAAGGCCTTAAAAGCCGATAGACCTACCGGAAGTTGGAAAGGTGGATAGAACCATAGAGACTTTGCAAGATACTTCCCATGCCTATTGTATGATGTGTGGAGAGGTAATAGTAGAGGGATCGTTCCATGGCAAGTGGGACCATCTGGAGTTTTGGTGTGGAGGGTTATGGAGGTGGAAGATGGTATGATTTCTAGGGTGAGGTTGTGTAAGGGAGAAAGTAAACTATACCTAAATGATAATAATGATGATAACTAATAAATGAATTGATTGATGCATAATTGAATGATGCATGCACGTTAATGATAATAGTGATGATACCTAATAAATGAATTGATTGATGCATAATTGAATGATGCAAGCATGCTAGGCATCTAGTAAGAATAATCAAGATCATGTAGTAATTTACGTTACTATGTTTGCTATTAGCACAAAACTGAAAATTATACGTATGGGCCACATGAGTAACTCTCACTTGTGCAATATTATTGGTTAAGCAAGTGCATATTGTGTTATGCTTGAACATATTGAATACTACTTAAGTATGACACAACTCCAGGACGAAGTTTCCTTAAGGAGGGAAGTATGTAAAAACCCAAAATTAGTATTATACTAGATCTAAATAAATACATAGAAAAAATAAATAATAGGTATATTAAATATTAAAATATTAAAAAAATGGAGAACTTGTTAATTAAAATTAATTAAAAAATCTACATGGTTCAAGTACCAAAGAAAATTAAGAAAATCTTTAAATAGAAGAAGGATTGGAGTGGAAGGGCATTATATTCCTCTTGGATACTACAGGGGCATAGGAATGGTTATAGGAGGTAAGATGATAGATTTGGCTATGGTCTATTGGTTGAGGGCTCAGGGGCTCTCTGTAATATGCCCAATGGAATATAGGCACAATTCTGAATTAGTTGTGTAGATACATCAAATGGTTTGCATAACCAAATTTCTAGGAACAAATTGCATTCATTCCATTAACAAGATCCATCAAATATTTCCATGTACACATAAGATAGAAAAGACACCATGGCATCTTATTATGGATGGAACTCAATCACAAGAACTAATGGCTACTATAGCAGCTACAGAGTACTAATAACACTCAACAACAACTAAACCTGGAAGTGATGCCACGACCACCTCCAAACTATAGAAGAGTTAACTCTTGACCTCCAAACCCTCTCTGAGATGATGCCACACCAAAAGATGAAGCTCAAGTGATGACCATATATGGATCCTCCTCCTTGTCTAGATAAGGTGGATATGTTGCACCACCGAAACCAAGACAACAATGGAAGGGTTTTACCAAACCCTAACAAAAACTCTGGACAAACCCACAGATGGTCACAAGAAATCAATATCCAAATAAGCATGTCCTTCAATTAGGCATTGTCATTCTTTTAAACTTTCTCTGAACTCCAATACCATGGGAAATAACATGGAACACTCAATACCATCCATCATGTTATTAGTCACTTTTCTAGAGATAAACAATACCATGGTCACCCAATACCATCCATCATGCTATAAGTCACTTTTCTAGAGATAAACAACTTTTCTAGGATAAGTGACATCAATAGTGACTCCCTTTCTTCACTAACTATAGCCTCGAAAGTTATCCCAACTACAAAATAGGTAACCCTAAAATTGGGGATATTACAGTCCTCCCTTCCCAAAGATTGTGTGTCCTCGAGCAATGCCACCATCACGTGACGCTCCATCGAATGAACTAGACTAAAGTTGGAAATGATATCAGGGTCCTAAACCACCCAAGAAGAGGTGAAGCTCATTGGGTGGTTCAACAAAGTAACTTCTTAAGAATCCTCTTGGAGACTTCCAATACGTAGGGCATACTAATGGTGCAACAACTCACTCAACGCCTCAACTAACTACTCCACTATGGACCCAAACTCATGAAAGAAAGAACTGGCTCTCACCTCTATGTCAACTACTTAACTATCTAATACTGAAATCCCCTGGTCCCAAGCAATTCTCAGAAAGAGACCACCATGTTGACGCTATGCCACTCTAATCCTAACTATCCAACCATCATGTCCCATCTGCATCCTCCTCTCTTGAAACTCCAAGTTGTAATGCCTGTAAGAGCTATCTTGAATCCACCTATTAATGGTAAAGTCACCAAGGTCCCACACTAGCCTATAAGATGTGAAATATCCTCCACCCATAACGTTGTTCTTCCAAGTACCAACACAATAATCCATTTGACTGCTCTTGATGAGCCAAGCAATCATAAGCTGCACAAAATCAGACAACTCCACAATCCTGGGTAACCTCAAGTCAAGGTATGCTCAATGACTTTCAAGAGATTTCCCTAGAGGAAACACTCTTAAGCTCCATTGTACACCATTGTGTGTCCATGTACCCTCCTGTATACTACAGCATACAACCGTAACCTCCTGTGCCCTCTGGTATCCTATATATGCTACTACATCCAAAACTCTACTGATGTAAAATGAACATGTATCCTAGTGTGTCTCCATATCTGTCAAATACATATCCACCCAATCCATGGATGCATATACTCCCATGTTAGATGAACAACACAAAATGGGCTCAACTACCTCCTCTGTGCCTACGCCTCTATCCCACAAAGGCGGCTCATGACCCTTATAATGCAAAACAAGGGTCTGGTCAAAACCCTCCATGTGAAATCTCTCCTCGGGCACCTGTAACTCCGAATGCTCCTCGTGTGAAAACATCACAAAAGGCTCCTTCCGCAAACCATGAGTGCTACTCATTCCTTCATGTGTCACTTCTCTCAAAGATGGTGGAGTCTCAACTACCATCACTAAGGAAGAATGTGCCAAGCACAACTAATAATGAAGGTCCTCAACCTTGTTTGCCTTGTCTTCATCAAGCTTAAGAGCAAGGTCCCTATCCATGAACAACTACAAGTAATCAGACTTCAACTACTCCAATGCCTCTTTGATGATGCATAATTGGGTACTAGTGACCCCTCCTACAACTCCCATGTGCCTCTCCTATAATCAGATCTTCCATATAAGATCTTCAACAAACATGTGAGCACCATCTGCACTCAACAATACCTACACAATTTGCTCCCTTGTGACCAATAGTTGACTCTCCAAATCGATCTGACCAATAGTTCTACCAAGTGCTAGCATAATAATCCATCTGACTGCCCCCGATGAGCCAAGCAATCATAAGCTGCACAAACTCGGACAACTCCTCGATCCTGGGTAACCTCAAGTCAAGGTATGGTCAATGTATATCAGGAGGTCTCCTTGGAGGAAACACTCCTAATCTCCACTTTACACCATCATGTGTCCATGTACCCTCCTATATACTATTGCATGCAACTGTAACCTCCTGTGCCCTCTGGTATCATATATTCTCTACTACATACAAAACTCTACCAATGTAAGATGAACCTGTATCCTAGTGTGTTTGTCATATACCTATCCACCCAATCCATGGATGCAAATACTCTCATGTTGGTTGGACCACACGGAATGGGATCAACTACCTCCTCTATGGCTACACCTATATCCCATAAAGGAAACTTGTGAACCTCATAATGCAAAACAAGCGCCTGGTCAAAACCCTCCACGTGAAATCTCTCCTCAAGCACCTGTAACTCTGAATGCTCCTCGTGTGAAAACATCACGAGAGGATCCTTCCTCAAACCATGAGTTCCATTGATGCCTTCATGTGTCACTACTCTTAAATATGGTGGAGTCTCAACTGCCATCACTGAGGAAGAATGCGCCAAGCACAACTAATAATGAAAGTCCTCGACCTTCCTTTTCTTGTCTTCGTCAAACTTAGGAGCCTTTTCTTGTCTTCGTCAAACTTAGGAGCAAGGTCCCTATGCATGAACAACTGCAAGTAATCAGAATTCAACTGCTCTAATGCCTCTTTGATGATGCATAATTGAGCACTAGCGACCCCTCCTGCAACTCCCATGTGCCTCTCCTCTAATTGGATCTTCCATATAAAATCTTCAACAAACTTGTGAGCACCATCTGCACTCGACAATACCTGCACAATTTGCTCCCTTGTGACCAATAGTTGACTTTCCAAATCGTGCAATGTCATCTCATCATCATGGTGTGAGTTGTCACATAATGGATCAACTAACTCAGTAGTTGACACTGTGCAGTCAAGGGACTCAAGTGGACTATCATCCTTACTCAAGCTCTCATTCGTCATTTTTTTCCCTTCATCCCCCTTCTCCATACATAGTTCCCAACCTACGTCTTATCCAGGTACAATCATTCCTGCATCAACATACATGTCATAAATAGGATTACGTATGGAATGCATGACATCTTCAACATCAGATATAAGGAAAGAAATTGGCTCCTCCATATCCCCATAGTCATCATAAGTATGACTAATTGTTGCATCCTCATCATAGGCATACTCATCCCTTATACTAGTGTCTTCATACTCATATGTTGTTGTTTGGGTTTGCTCTATGTACAAACCTTTAGCACGGCTAGGTACATGCTTCGTCTCTTATCCTTCATGCTCAATTCTCTTCAACCTATGCCCTGTACTTTTAAATAAATTCTCCTCCCAATCAGGCGAACCTCCCAACTTGATGTCGCGAAATTTGCGAAGGATATAGTCGCCTAGATCTCTTCTCTTAATGCTTTGTACTCTCTGAAGAAAGCGGTGAAATCATCTTAAGTTCTTGTTGGTCCCTCCTTAAGGAACGTTGGTAATAATCTGCCCCCTGTCATGCTACAATTACCTCCACCAATCAGGTTTCCCATACTTCTTCCTCTATTTATCATTGTCTCATGCAAAAGGCAAGAATTGTTGCAATGTGTGTTGATTGAATGCATTTGTCAAACTATTATCATTACATTGATTTATAACTTTCTTTAAGCACATTTTATTCTACTAAGTATTTCATCAAACATATTGTGCTCACCCTCACTACACACAAGATAAGGGTAACAAGATTGACCTTTTTATTCTGAATGATGGCAACAGAACAAACAATTAAGGTTGCTAAGGAATCTATAACAATAATCACAATGAATACTAAAACCTAAGAATGATAACCAAGTTCCTCTTCCACGGTTGTTGCGTCCTTCTTTAGGTAGTCACGATCTTCCTCGGACTTTGGCACCAATCACTGCCTACGTTTTTTTTTGTAAGGACTCGGCCATTTATAGGTTCAAATTGGGCCCCCTTCTCCCAAGCAAATCGACCTCATACAATATGGCCTTCCTCCAAGATGAAGTCAGTCCCCATAGAATGACGTCTAGATGGTGGGTGTGGCCTCCCTCACACGCAATGGTCTCGAACTTGGAGATGATTCGACATTGGTACCTCAATGATGGATTCGACTCACAAGAATGCGACCCTCTTAAACACAAATATCCAACCAACTCGACCCTCTTCTTTCACAAATGGATCAATCATCTATTTTGCTGCTATGTCTTCCCTTTTAGTGCCACAATCCCCTTTCTCTACTCACGTTCTTCCCTTCACATTGTTGCGTCCCTCACCCAAGGCTGCAACCTTTTTTCTACTACTCAGCCTGCTCCAAGAGATGAGACGACCTCAAACACTGCCACAAATTCACAAGGGCGTGACTCCTCACAAACTCACCCTTTCCTAGGGATGTTGCAACTACCTGTCAGGCTCTTGGGCTCCCCCACAGTGATCACGACTTAGCTTCCCAAGTTCTCGTCACCCAGAGAGACTCACGGTAATTCCTCTAGTCCACAGCTCTCTATATCAATGGGCATGGCCACGTCTCATGCTGTCGGCCCAAACACTAGCTCGACCCTCTTCCTATGTCCACAATTCCTTCAAAGTATGAATCGACCCCTTCACAAATGCCACGATCTCAGCATTTCTTTGCTGTCGTGGACCAACTTAGTCCTAGGTGCAGGTTATCTTCCTCTAAACACAACCCCTTGAGAGAGCCACAAATCCACAAAAGAGTGGATCAACTCCTTCCCAAATGTCTACGGTGCTCTAAAAAGTCTGAAATACCTCCTCACTGATTTTCCCTTCTGGCTGGCAAAAAAACTAACTCTGATAACACTGTAATATCCCCGATGGAATATAGGCACAATTTTGATTTAGTTCTGTAATTTCATTAAACAGTTTGCATAACCAGACTTTCTATGAACAAATTGCATTCATTTCATTAACAACATCCATCAAATATTTCGACGTACACATAAGATAGAAAAGACACCATGGCATTTTATTATGGATGGAACTCAATCACAAGAACCAATGGCTACTGTAGCAGCTACAGAGTACTATAACAATCAACAACAAATAAACCTATAAGTAATGCCACGGCCACCTCCAAACTGCAAAAGAGTTAACTCTTGACCTCCAAACCCTCTCCAAGATGATGCCAAACCAAAAGATGAAATTCAAGTGATGACCCTAGATAGATCCTCCTTGTCTAGATAGAGTGGATATGTTGCACCACCAAAACCAAACCAACAATGGAAGGGTTTTGCCAAACCCTAACAAAAACTTTGGACAAACCCCCAAACGGTCACAAGAAATCAATATCCAAATCAACATGTCCCCCAATGAGGCATTGCCCCTCTTTTAAACTTTCTCTAGAGTCCAATACCATGGAACACTCAATACCATCCATCATGCTATTAGTCACTTTTCTAGAGATAAACAATACGATGGAACACCCAGTACCATCCATCAAGTTGTTAGTCACTTTTCTAGATATAAACAACTTTTCTATGCTAAGTGAGATCAATAGTGACTCCCTTTCTTCATTGACTATAGCCTCAAAAGCTATCCCAATTGTAAAACAGGTAACCCTAAAATTGGGGACATTACACTCTCAATGGTTTCATTGAGGGGTTGATTGGGTGAAGAGTCGTCCTCCACACGTTGCTTTCCCATCTTGCTTGTGGAGATCTAGAGGTAAAATCTTTCAACGACTGGTTGGATTACATGTATGTTTTCTCCATTGTTTCATTAAATTGTTATTATGATATCTCTGTAATTTTTTCGATCTACTTTGCTCATGGTAGTAAATTTGATTTTAGTTAGTTATGAAATATTGTTTTTCTAATAAATTTTGTCCTGAAGGCCCATCAAGGCCTTACAGAGTCATCCTTTAAGTGGGGAGGAGGAGTCAGCTCCTTCCAACTCTGTTCGGAGACCCAAATGGTTTGAGCAAATCTTGAGGGATGCTCGAAAGCATGTTGAGGCCCCCAAAAAATCATTAAGGGAAAGTAGGATTCCAAGGAAGTTTTCGAACTAAATGACATTGATGAGTAGCATCATAGATTCTGAGCCTTCCAGTTTTGAGGAAGCAGCCGACCAGCAGGTTTGGAGGGATGCCATGGTAAAGTAGTACACCTCCATCATGAAGAATGATGTTTAAGACATTGTGCCTAGACTAGTGGGGAAGTCAGTGGTAACTTCCAGGTGGCTCTTCGAGATTAAGCCTGTTGCAGATGGCCACATCAAGAAGTTCAAGGTGAGGTTTGTGGTGATAGAGTTCTCTCTGAGAGGAGTGGACTACAAGGAGACATTTTCTCTTATCGCCAGATATAATTCCATTCGAGTTGTTATATCTATTGCTTCAGTCATAAGGTGGAGGATTCACCAAATGAACGTGACGGCAACCTTCCTCAACATGAACATTAGGAGGAAGTATATATAGAGAAACCTTAAGGATTCGAGGTACATGGGAGGGAGTCTCAAGTGGGAAGGCTTAAGAAAGCCTTGTACAGACTCAAACAGGCACCCAGAGAATGGTATTCCAAGATTGGCAAATACTTGTAGAGAATGGGCTTCACCAAGGGTGAGGCAGATCCTAACTTGTACTTGTTGGATCTTACTCACTCATCTTGGTGTTGTATGTAGATGACTTGTTTCTCATAGGTGCAGAGGCACTTATAACAAGGTGCAAGGCAGAGTTGTCTTCAGAAGTTGAGACGAAGGATATTGGCTCGATGCATTATTTCTTAGGACTAGAGGTATGGCAGAGATCGGGTGAGATCTTCCTTGGTCAAGGGAAGTACACAGTAGAGATCTTGACGACATTCAAGATGGACTGTAGACCAATGGCTACACTTATGGTTAACAATCTAGAGAAGGTTGTCACTTCAAATTCAGTGAGGGTGGATCCCAAGTTATACAATCAATTGATAGGTTCCTTGATGTATTTGGTCAGCACTAGACCAAAAATATGTTTTGTTGTGAACACCTTGAGCCAGTTCATGGTGGAGTTGAGGCAAGTGTATTGGGTAGCAGCGAAGCATGTGCTCAGATATTTGAGAGGCATAGTGGAGTATGGATTGAAGTATCTTTGAGGTGATGGTGTGAGGCTGTAGGGATATTAAGACTCAAAATGGACAGGGAGTGCGACAGATCAGAAGAGCACCTCTGGGTGTTGCTTCATCTTAGGATCAACGATGATTTCATGGTTCAGCAACATGTAAACTTCCATAGCACTCAGTTTAGCAGGGGTGGAGTACATGGCAATGAGTATGGCTAGTTGTGAATCTATTTGGCTTCGCAAACTGCTTACAAAATTATTTGATCAAGTGTTGGAGCCAACAATGATTCATTGTGATAATCAAAGTTGTATCAAACTCTCTAAGAATCTAGTATTCCATGACAGGTCCAACCATATTGAGATCAGATATCATTTCATCCAAGACAAGATCCAAAAAGGAGCAGTCAAGCTCCAATATATCTCCACAGATGAACAGGTTGCAGACATTCTAACCAAATGCTTGGTGAAAGAGAAGTTTGTCTTCTTCAAAGATAAACTAGGTGTGGTGGAGAATACCTTCCTTGCTAAGAGCGAGTGTTGAAGTTTGTATATCAGATGGGTATTTCCACATGGGTTTGTGTCTAAGTTGTGGAAAGCGTCATTAATACCTCTTAGAACTTTGGAAATTCACTTTATTAAGTTAATTATTAAAGTAAATATCATTTTAGAATTAATTGAAGATTAATTTAATAAAATGACTATGTTTTTGGCATTGGCGATTTAAGTTAATTAAGTGAATCTTAGCCATTGATCTCAAATGAGGGGGAGATCTAATTGCAACCATTGATCATTTAGGAGATTAGGGTTTTGACTCATCTCAAGATTATAAATGGTAGCCAAGGTAAGAGGAGAAGACACACAACACACAAGCATTGAGTCAATGACTCATTTCTGAGTCGAGGACTTTTCCGTTCCAAATTTGGCAAGGAGAAGAGGACAACAGCCAGAAGACCATATAGCAGGGCAACAGCCAGAAGACCATATAGCAAGGGCGTACAATTGTACGACAGCCATACAAGCCACAACATCCCACCATACAATAGGACGCAGGTCGTACAGGTCGTATAGCAAGACACATACAGATCTGCAGGCCATACAGGTCGTACAACAGATTGTATGGATCGTACAACAAGTCGTACAGGGAAAGCAACGAGTGTAGAGAGGTTTTCTAGGGCATATTTGCAGACAGAGAGTTTCTCAGGAGGGAAGATTTTTCAGGTTTGTTGTTGATTGTATTTTCTTCGTTAGGCCATTTTCCCAATAAGGGAGCCCTTGTATGCTTGGATATTGTTTTAATGAAAAACAGATTTGAAGGGAAGAATTTTATGTGCATGTCTTATTGAGATATGTTTCCATTTTGCTTCCGCTATTTTATTTCTATTAATAAATTCCAACGAGTATAAATTATTCAATGATCTGCAATTTAATTTTACAGCAAGGAAATTCTAATTCAGTGAGCTGCAAGTATAAAATCACTAGGAAATTATTTAACTAGAGCTGGGATTAGAAGATTAACATCTACTTCGAATATAGGTCATAGGCAATTGGAAATTATTTTCGACCTTTTCTTTGGAGGAAGTGCAATGTGAAGAGGGGTCTTTTGCTAGTTTCCCAAGACATCTAACTTTGCCTAGGGAAGATGGAAGACTTAGCCTAACCGATATTCACATTCAAGGGGCAATGTTAGAAGCTAAACGGGTCATTCAAGGCATGATTCAAAATGCACATTGGCAGAACAAGTTCAGCATTGCATTCAAAGTTATATGCAAGTAAATGCCATACCAAGCCCCTGTAACATTTATGACATAGTTGGTGCAGCAAAAGATTTTAAAGTTCTTAATCCAACTATTTTCGAATCAATATGATATGCTCGGTAATTGGTATCCAAAAGTTGCTATGGCACTTTGTACAATTTCTAAGCTTATGGAATTTCATTGCACAATTAATTGGGACATTGCCGATGGAGAGGGGATGGATTGGGTTATCTACTTTCGCAACAGAATTACTGACAAGGAATTGATTTCACACATGCGATTTGTGCCACAAGGAATCATATAAATGGTTGCTTTGGAAAACTCTCAATCAGCCTCAAAGCCATAGACACGTATTTGGAAAGAGTGAAAATGGTATTATGAGAAGCCCATTTATGGATCATGAAACCAAGGATATTAATTCTTAAGATTTGGCCAAATTATCCAAATCGTCTTAACCAAAAAGAGAACATTCAATATAATGAAACAAAATGGATTAGGAAGTGTAAAGGAATCTAGAAGTCTAGATTACTTTTGTGGCTGGTTCTTTATAACAATTTAGAGGTACAAAATAGGCTACATTGCATTGGCCTTACAGATGAATGTTCCCAGTTTACCACAATCTGAAACAATTAAGCATGTTTTGTGAAATTTCAAAGTTGCCATAGCTTTTTTTGGGTATGGACTGCTATTGAGTACGTTACTCCTTTATTGCCCCTCTTCATTGGAAAGCGATAGTTTTGGAGGACAAATGGAAGTTCAAGCATACAAGCAAGAGCATGTGGGATGTGATTAGACTCACATGCATCTCCTTCTTATGGAAAAATGATGACAGGCAACCTTTTGTGAGGTAACCATTTGGGAGAGTAATCAACTTCTAGATTGGAGTTGTCTATATAGTATCGATCTTAGCTAGGATTGGCATTTGTAGGAAAGATGGTCATTCTCTTTTGAACAAAGCCAACGCAAACATCCTAGCTCTCCTTGCTAATGTGAAGATGGGCAAACTATATGACCATCCTCTGGCCCCATGAAGTGTCATTCTTGATGTACATTTTTATAGTTTAGTAATACAAAATTTAAAAAACAGGTATTCTAAATTGTTTAATAATAATAAAACAAGATGTATTCCCCAGAAAAATGGTTTTTCTTTCAATCATCCAAACCGTCCATTGAAGCAAGAGGAGCCCATATATCAAATGCAATAAGTCAATCAAGTTTGGATAGTGAAATGGGGGGGCAACCAATACAAGAAATAGGAATACATTGATCAATATGATTGTCATTGATGACAACACATTAATGAAACAAGACAATGAGTTGAGGTCAAGGACAAGTATGACAAGTGTTGGTAAGATGGACAAGAAGCATGAGCAGAAGTTAGCCTCACCGCCTTTGAGTTCCCAAGTCTGTGTCTGTAAATTTGTGCAAGTAAGAGTGTGGGAAATGAGCAGAAGGTAGCCTCGGCGCCTTTGAGTTCCCTAAGTCCTGTCGATATTGTACTAAGTGTCTAGTAGTGATGAGCTTCACCCTCCAAAGCCGATCTACCTGTATGTAATGTTTGCAACTGCATTTTAATGAAGTATCTTGGAGTATGAAGATTTATGTTGTTCGATCTTGTTGAAGTTGGTATCAGAGCCAGCAGCACTGTTTAAATATAATCTTGTAAGTTGGTTTAACTTAATATCTCGGTCTTTGTTGTTCTTCTTCTGCACATCTTTGGCTAGCAAGATAGTACAAAATTGTATTCTGTAAACTACGGAAATGGTAGTTGAGTTGGATTGACTGGGTTTAGGGATTTATATGAGGTTTTAGAAAGGCAGCAGCAGAGAGAGTGCGAAGTCCTTGTGTTAGAAAACCCTAGTGAGGATAAATCCCAGCAAAGAGGACCCGTCAATGGATGCAATTTCTCACCTTACACTAGATTGCCAGCAGAAAGACAATGCCGCAGTATCTCTAGCAGACCGTAGATCATCTTACTTGAATGAATCTTCTAAATCAAATTCTTCAGTAATTCATATCCAAGACCTAAATCCGTCACAAGATTGGCAATTGCCTCGTATTTTACCTTCCGATGTGTATCAGCTTAAGTGGTGGCAATATACTTCTGCCACACAGATCAAAATTTCTTCTGTTGATATTTCCTTCACAGATTCTGAAGAACCAGTACATATCAATCTAATTGATCGTCATCAAATAGATTGGGCTATTAAAGCTAGATTCAAATATGCACACCTTGGTGCCATCAAATTAGGCTTAGGCCCTCTTGTTAGGCCTTACCTCCCTATCTCTTCTTTGTGTGTTGCAGTAGACACCCGCCATCAGAATTTTGCAGACGCCATTATTGGTGGTTTCACTGCTCCTCTCCATGATGGTCCTGCATTCGGGACTATTTTCCCCAAGTATTTCGTTAGTCTTGACGACCCTCACATCTATGACTTGCTAAAAGCCTACATCCTACCCCAAGGATTTCACATGATGCAATGCTCGAAGATTATCCAGTTAAAAGGAGTTGTTTGCATTCAATTTGGTAATGATACACTTCCTCCTCTCCATTCCAAGGTCCATCAGAGTTCGCACCTCCAAAGCGTGGTGGAATCTGACAAATCCCGCCAAGCCACTCCAGTCACATTTGAATGGACAAGAATTAATTATCCCCAGAAATGGGAAGTGAAGTACCAAGAATTAAGAAATGTTGAATGTTTGCAACATTCTCTCACAAGTAAACCATTAACCTTTGACAAACATACCAGTTCCTTTAGATTACCAGAGCAAACTCCTGCTCCCAAGTTTTCCCCACCGCTTATCAGATCTACTTCTATGACTTCTTATAACCAAGCCCATAGAAGGACAGACTCAAGCTCTTCCTCTATAGCTCAGTCTCCGTCGACTTCCTATACTGCCCTTTATGAAACAGAACACCGTGGCCAGCACCGAGATTGCCCAGCCTACAGAAAGATATTACAAAGAATTCAGCACCATAAGCAAAAAGAAAACCCAAGTCTAGGTATGTTCAGTCTACCCAGACAGAATGATGCCTATGAAGCCATAAACCAAGGCCGAAAATCCTACTTCCCAGGAAGGAACTTACCAGAAATTCCTTTTCGCCAGTATTCAACAAACAGCTCAATCAAAAAGGAATTCCTTCCTTATAAATCCTCTAGTCCAGATGAGTCAGTTCCAGATGAGATCAAACTAGGAAATTGGGGTAATATGCAACACAAGATGACTGCATAAAATATAGACGACATGGCTTATGATCTGATAAACATAAAAAGTGCCATAGTTGAAGAGAAACAAAAGATTGCTTTGGTCGAAACAAAGTTGGGACTAATGGATCACCTCCTAACAGACTCTGCACAAATAAAAGAAGCAGTAGCTAAGGCTGCTGACAAAATTGAACGAAGATTGGCCAAGTTAGAAGAACTTTTAGGCCAAACCCAAGAACTTAAAAAGAGGGTTCCAGGTCTCAGTCCCTCAGTCTTCGCATTAGCAGCTCAAGGGCATAAGAAGAAAGACCCAGAAAACAGACACCATCGTAGTGTGTCTTTTGGCATGATGAGTATCACAACAGATGATAGACCAGAGTTTAACTTTGGTAAAGATGAAATAGAGTTTGATGAAGTTAAAGAATGGATAGGTCACTTTAAATACTTTCCACCAGCCTTAGATGTAAAATACCTCAACATGATGTCTGCCTACCATCAGGCTGAATCTTCATCCACTCATAATCCACCTCCTGAAAGAACATTTGATGTGAGAATGCCAGATGCTTCCAGAACCCCAAACCTTAAACTTCAGTTTGGCATAAACTCCATGAACAATCTTGTTTCCCAAATGCCCGACCAGCCTGTTCTAAATATCCAGTGCCAACCCCGAGAGGATATCAAAACTGCAATCCAAATGTTAAGCCAGTGGACACTGTATAAAAGAACTCAGAATGACACTCTCACAGGACAGCAGTTAGCTGGCCAGATTATAGCAGGTCTGTCTGGACTTGCTAATGAATGGTGGAGATGGCTTCCTCAGGAAGCTAGAAATGAAATGCTATCGGCAGAAGATGCAGATCAGCAAATCTTGAGAGCACTAGGTAAAGAATTTTATGGTTCTGATGAGCGAGAAGATTCAAAACATCTCGCTTCCTTATTCATGTCTGTCGCCTTTGCGATCTCTCGCAAAGCAAACAATACTTCTGCTATATGAAACAATTGCTGATTTCTTCTGGTAAATCAGGAGATCCAGCATATCTGAAGCACTATCTTAGAAGCTTCCCAGGACATGTTCCAGACGCAGTAGAACAATACATGAAAGATAAACAGATAAACTATAGAGGCCTTTCTCTAGCTCAACTGCATAGTTATATCCTAGAGACTTGGCAAGAACACTGCCTGGAAAAGAGAGTCAGTAAGGACTTTAAAAGACATCAAAGTATGTATTCCCCATCGTTTTACAAAAACGTTGCCAAAATGCCTGATTGGCGATGTGGAGCACATAATCGTGGACATTTAGCAGACAATTGCAAATGCCACAAGAATAAGCAGAAAAAGGGATTTTATTCTAGTCTTCCCAGATACCATCCAGAAATGCCTTACAAACAGAAAAGAAGACAGAAATACCATGCTACCAAGCAGTATCGCAAACCTAATCCCAGAAGGTTTGTAAAGAGAAGAGCAGATAAGAATGAAAAAGAAAACTATTTTATCTACGGTAAGAAGGGACATTGGGCAAACAAATGTCCAAAGAAGAAGTCCAAACCTAAATTAGCAGCATTCTGCGACCAATTAGATCCTAGATGGTGGGATTTACCTTCTGACGATGATGAATCGCCCTCTAGCGAAATTCTATTTTTACCATCAGATGCATCTAGTGAATCTTCAGACTCTCAGTCTGATACCGACCAAGCTGCTCTCCAGAAATTTGATCCTTCCTCTTCATCTTCTGATTCAGATTCAGTCCCAAATTTGGGAGGGTTTGAGCCCCCACATTTTGACTTCTCATTGCATATGTTCTCGTTGAATAAGCCCCAAAACATTGAGAAAAGAATTGCAGCCATTGACATGCAGTTATCAGAAACACCACCCTTTGAATATATGCTGAGAACATCATTAAAGGAAGAAAAGAAGCAATTGCTCAAGCAACTTGAGCAGGACAAAGGCAAAAGCAAGGTAAGCCCTATCTCTCCTGCTATTTATAATCCTGTCGACCTCTATAAAGGCTATCCTGATGGCCACGAAAGTAGACAGAGTTACAGAAGGGATAAAGAGCAGATGCTACGGTTGCAGGTAAGAGAAAAGCAACAGCAGTTGAAAAGTTTGGTTGCAGAAATCGAAGAATTAAAAGGCATGATCAAAATCATACAGATCAAAAGGGATCAGTCCTCTGACAAAGAACTGAGTAAGCATTATGATCTAGCCATGGAGACAGAAAGCCCAAGGGTAAGAGAACCATCTCCTGACCCTAATCTAGGAATGCTTACTGGACCCAAGATCTTTGTAAAAGTTCGGTTCCATCCCAGAGAATTTAAGCATTATTTCCTGGATTGTATGCTTGACTCTGGGTGTCAAGCTAATTTAGCAAAAGGATCAGCACTGCCCCAATTTTACTGGGAAAACACCTCGGATAAAGGCTCAGCTATTGAAGGCACCCCTATTCCCTTGAAAGCAAAATCTGAGAATTTTCCTGTACAGTTCAAAGGAATCAATGACCTGCTACCCCCGTATAGGCTTGATGAAATTAACGAAGACTGCATTTTAGGATCAGAATTCCTTCCCATAGTTAGTCCTTTCTCTGTAGATACAAAGAAGACGATATTTTCTTGCATCATTAACAATCATACTGTAGAGCTTCCTATATTCTTCCACTCTGCTCCTAAATGTTACTCCATTGTACAAAAACCAGAAAACTGAAAATGGACAGATGCATAGCATTTTCTGAAACCCATGGTAGTAAAGCCCTAGCTAACATCACTGATAAGATAGTGAAAGAATAATGTTCAGAAAGTCCTAATGCTTTCTGGAAAAGGGAATGTTGTTCAGAAAGTCCTAATGCTTTCTGGAAAAGGGAAAAATACTTTGTTTCCCTTCCTTTTGATCCTCTGCAAAAAATCAAGCCTATGAAAGCTTCAGCCAGATTAATGTTTCCATCTGAAAGAGAATTTTGTGCTAAAGAGATTAAAGATCTCTTAGCTAAACGTTTAATTGAGCCATCAAAAAGTCCGTGGGCTTGCAGAGCATTCGTAGTAAACAAGCATTCTGAGGTTAAAAGAGGAAAGCCGAGGTTAGTCGTTAATTACAAACCTCTCAATGCAGTACTTCAAAAGGTACGCTATCCTCTTCCAAACAAATCGAGCCTCCTGCAAAGAATTACTGGCTGCACAATCTTTAGTAAATTCGACCTCAAGTCAGGTTTTTATCAAATTGGTATCAAGGCTGAAGATAGATACAAAACTGCATTTGTGGTACCTCATGGCTAGTATCAATGGAGAGTTTTGCCATTTGGAATAAATAATGCTCCTTCTGAGTTTCAGAAACGTATGGAAGACATCTTCAAAGAAAAACAATGGGCATTAGTCTTCATTGATGACATTCTGATTTGTTCAAAGAACTTGGAAGAGCATCTTAAACATCTGCAGATGTTCTATGAACTTGTTTATAAGCATGGGTTGGTTCTGTCAGAAAGCAAAACGTAGATTGGGAAAACTGAAATGGAATTCCTCGGATTTAATATACAGAAAGGACAAGTTGTTTTACAAAAGCATGTTCTAAATGTATTCAGCCAATTTCCAAACCAGATTTTGGATAAAACCCAGCTTCAGAGATTCTTAGGGAGTCTCAACTATATCAGACCGTTTTATAGAGGGCAAGCAGCTGACATTTACCTGCTTCAGCAAAGGCTAAAGAAAAATCCAGCAAAATGGTCCTCTGAGATGACTTTGGCAGTCCAGAAGATCAAAGCCAAAGTATTAGATCTACCTCCTCTCTCTTTGCCACAAGGATCAGGGCAGCTGATCATCGAAACAGATGCCTCTTCTCATACTTGGGGAGGAGTTCTTCTCGAAGCTCTAGATGGAAAAGAGCAAGTATGCGGTTATGGCTCAGGTTCATTCAAGGCAGTAGAATTAAATTATCCATCCAGCCATAAAGAGATTTTGGCTGTCAAAAAGACAATCCAGCATTTAATTTTGTTTTTAAAGCCTGTTAGATTCATTATTAGAACTGATTTGAAAATAATGCCTGTGTAGACACTGAGAGGGGGGGGTGAATCAGTGTAAAGCAATTTTTACAATTTTTTTTTACCTGTCACACTTAACTGCCAATTCATCTTTTCATTATTCTACCAATCTCATAATCATTTCATAAACTTCATCATTCACATAGCATTTAACTCATCAAGAACTATAACACAGAAGAACACCACACCATATAAATTTGTAATCTTTTTATATTAATTTTGGTTCGGCTACAACCGTTAGGCAAAATCAGCACCTACTGATACATAGAGCACCTACTCTGTATCCAGGACCCTGCCTGGTTTTCTTAGACCCTGCTAAGAAGGGTTTGAGGTATCCTAACCTCAAAAGCAAGACAAGCTTGCTTTTACAATACAGTATACTTGTGTCACACAAGAAATCTCTGTTACATCAAAGCTGCTCATCTTCTCTGCACATCACATCAACTCTGTTGTACCACTGCTCACTGCTGCTCATGAATCTCTGCTCATCAATGTTGCTCATCATCTTGGCTCATCATCTCTGCTGCTGGTCATAGTCTCAATCTCTGCTCAAGTATCTGTGCACATCAACCATCAATCACAGCTCCTCAATACACTGCTGAGTCATCAAGTCAATAGCATACCCATCAATGTTTATTTGCAGCTGTCAATATTAATTCATCAGGCCTGTGTATAACTCTTCTAGAGGCCATACTGAGGTATTTGCTCCTTTCATGAAGACTTCTTCATTTGCTGGTGTCCCTCTGTCATATAGGCTGAGCTAATCTCCCTCTTTGACTGAGCTTGGTTTTGTTTCTTAGACTAGTAGTTCTTTAAGGTCTTCTTGTCACTTCAAGCATGTCCAAAACATTTACCTCTCAGTATCTTACACCAATGGATCAATTCCTCTGTCTACTGAAATACTCTGTCTAAATCTGATTGCAGGTATTTCTCCTGTTCTGATCTCAAGTTCTATTTATAGGTTCTGCACTTGTTTCACTGACAGTTTCTCTGTCACGACTCACACCTATAGCTGCCACTTATGTAAGCTATTTTACTATCCTTCTTATTCATGCATCATGAGTAATGTTTCGATGAAGCCAATCAAATAACCACAATACTTACATCTGATATTTCATTTAATGTATTCTTGAGCAATCAATTTTCCATTACTTACAAATCTCTTTCCAATGCCATTAAGATAGAATATAGGTCTCTAGTACCCTGAACAGGAGAGTATCAAGTTTCCAGTCTTGAAGAACACCTGGGTTTTCTTAATTTCTGCGTGGAGAAGATCTTTAGTCAACACCCAATAAACTGCTTATGTGGTGGCTTTAACCACAGCTCTGGCTCAATCATTGGTCATTTGAATGCATCCTTCTTTGTGCCTTTCCAGTCTTTGATCTAGCTCCCCCTTTTTCAAAAATTGGACCATTAGACCAGTCCAACAATCTATCTCTTGCTGTTTACTGTCACATATCAGAGATCATTACTCATGCTACTTATGGAACCACTACACCTGCTGCAGTAAGTTATCAGTAAACTAAGTGCTGCTATATTGTGGAAGAACCCTAGGCAAGGGATATCAAAATTTGGACACCATCTGCTGCAATGCATTCCACTAAGAAGAAAAAACTCAGACAGGTTCACGGCTGCTGCAGACCATAGTCTTGACTGCTCCCACGAAATTTCAGACTGCTCCTGGAATTTCCTTCTATTCTGCGGCTTTCCTCAGAGCTCTCCCACGAACTCATCTCTTCCAAAATGAAATGTATGACTAGGTATTTATAGTAGATTTCCCCAAAATTATGGAGCCGACCTGCTATTAAAAAAATATTTTTAAGTCTTATTCTGAGCCGACTTCTAATTTTTATTGGGCCGACATAAAAAAAAATTATTATATTATTTTTTATTCTTGAAGCCGACCTAGCAACTTCGGCACCTTTATTTCCAACCTTACCACCAGCTCTGTCAAGAGCCTGTTCCATATTCACGCAGGTTAGAATGCCAAACATGCATTGTACACCTGAAATCAGACTAGCAGAAACTACTCCTGATGCTGCATAATTTGCCACAGCTACATAATGTGTAGTGGAACTACACATTACAGCTCTTATGCACATATCCACCATAGCTACATCATCATCACGTCTATCTGTTAGAGCTACAAAGACTTCAAGGGCTTGAAGAACATCTTCAAGGGTTATGGCATCATCATGCCATATCATATAAATGACCCACATTGCCTTCACCATTCCTTCAAGGTTTCAAAGACTTCTTCATGGGCTTCTCCAACGTTTACCAGGGCTTCAAGACCATCTCTAGGGTCCTCTAGGGCCTTCAGCATCATCAGCTGGGTCTTCAACATCTTCAGCAAATTGGTGGCATCAATGAACTCCATGTTGGCATCAATGACAATTTCATTAACAATCTCCCCCTTTGTCATTGATGACAACAACTCATGCTCCCCCTATGAGCATGCTCCCCTTTTGTCTGCATCTCTCCCTTTGTCTTCATCTCTCCCCCTTTGGCATCAATGGAAAAGGGTGTCCACATACCTGTGTCTGAGATCGTTGATCACTGCTGACTGCTCCACCTGTCAATATGCACGATCCTAGGACCTGTCTGTATGCCTGGAGTAACCATCCTTTCTCCTTTGAGTTCATTCTCCAGCCTCATGAACTCAAGGTGTGCTAAGGTCTTTGAGAGACCTTACACTTGGCTTGCCATATGCCAGCCATCCTCCCTGCTCTGATCAACCTCTCCTATCTGCAACTGCTCTGTCTTCCTCATCCATACTTGCTTCTTGGCATCTGTTCTTTGAGTATTTGTTCCTTCATTTATACTGGCTTTCCTTGATGAGTTGTCTGGGTAACTTTTCAAGGGTTGTTTCCTTGTACTCCAACAATCTTGAGCTTTGTGCCCAAGGCCATTGCAGCTATAACACCTCATCGTACGACAATGTGCAGCAATGTGATCGACATTATTGCATGACCAACATCTGACTGAGCTGTTGGAGCTTCCAACACTTCTTTGATCAACTTCATTTCTCCATGCTTGAGAGTGTCCTTGACTGTAGACATTTGTCTTCTAATCTTCAAATCTTCTTGCTGATGTGTATGGAGTACTCCTTCTTGCTTGACTTCTTTGACTGGCACATTCATGGGCTTTGTGTCCAAACCCACTGCAGGTGAAGCACCTCAATGTGTGACATGTGGCAGCAACATGTCCGACTTGTTTACATGTCCAACATCTAACTGAGACATTGGGGCTCCCAGCCCTTCTTCTTCCATGGGACCTACAATCCATAGCCTTATGACCAAAGTTAGAACACAAATAACAATAACCATTGAAGCCATTTTCATACCTGGGTCTTGTAGTTGTTTCCTTAATGAAGTTGCTTTGATGAACAAACCTAACTCCTTGTTTCACCTTTGAACTTCCAAAATCCTTGTTGTCATGTGCAGGTGCCTTGGGAGCAGCTTTGGACGTTGATGGACCTACTACTGAAGTCTTCAGAGACCAAGTGTCATCTTCAAGTTTTTCTTTGTTCTTCTTGTAACCAAGACCAGTTTTGTTGAGTGGAGATCTTTGGCAATCTAAGATCTTATCTAGGACAATTGAACTGTCCTGGAGCTTGACCAAGGCTTCATTTTTCTTACCTTTCTTCCTGAGACCAACTACCTCCATTTCCAGCTTTTGGACTGTTTCCTCCTTTTCTTCTAGCTGTCTCTTCAAGATTTCTTCTGTCCTCTTGGCTTTCTCCAGCTGAGTCTTCAATTCATGATTTACCTCTCTTGCTTCTTCAAGTATTTTTGAATTTTTATCATGGTTCTTTTGTTCTAGGGTTAGATCGATCAAATCAATCTTTAGCTTTTCTTTTTCTACTTCCTTTTCCTTCAGCAATTTCAGCCAACCTACTCCTTCATGCTTAAGTTTCTTAAGCAACTCCTTTAGTTCAACATTCTGCTTTTGGAGATTATCCATATAATCAAAGGTTGTCGTCCTAAACACCTTGTAATCAGATTGATTAAGATCAACTTTGTTCAAGAACCAATCAGCTCTGAGATCTATGTTACATACATAGTTTATAATTCTTTGTTTAGCTTTCAACATTGCTTCATCATCATCTGCAAGAACCTTCTCAATTTCATCACACAAGCTATCATAATCACAAGAGTTCATACCTTTACTGGAGTCCTCTTCTTGTTTGAGCTCTTCTGGGGGCTTGTCTTCTGATTCCTTATTTGACTTTTCGGATTCTGGCCTCGCCTTCTGATACTCCCTTTCCAACTTGAACCATAGGTCTTTAGCTGAAGTGTTCTCTCCTACACTTTCCTTCACTGAGCTGGGAAGTCCATCCAAGAGGAACTTCAAGGCTGTAGTGTTGTCCTTCTTCGCTTCCTTCTGTGCAGCTGATTTTCCTTTCTTGTTTGATGGAGCGGGTGGATTGATGACAATTTCCCAAACACCAAACTTCTTCAGATAAGCCTTCATTTTGCTCCTCCAACTGAAATAATCTTTAATGTCAAGTACAGGCACGTCATTGCTTGATGACTCTTTCTTTTCCTCCATTGTGTCTAAGGATCTCCTTCAAGCTTGCTAGGCTCGTGACGAAGGCCCGCTTTGATACCAATTGTAGACACTGAGAGGGGGGGGTGAATCAGTGTAAAGCAATTTTTACAATTTTTCTTGACCTGTCACACTTAACTGCCAATTCATCTTTTCATTATTCTACCAATCTCATAATCATTTCATAAACTTCATCATTCACATAGCATTTAACTCATCAAGATCTATAACACAGAAGAACACCACACCATATAAATTTGTAATCTTTTTATATTAATTTTGGTTCGGCTACAACCGTTAGGCAAAATCAGCACCTACTGATACATAGAGCACCTACTCTGTATCCGGGACCCTGCCTGGTTTTCTTAGACCCTGCTAAGAAGGGTTTGAGGTATCCTAACCTCAAAAACAAGACAAGCTTGCTTTTACAATACAGTATACTTGTGTCACACAAGAAATCTCTGTCACATCAAAGCTGCTCATCTTCTCTGCACATCACATCAACTCTGCTGTACCACTGCTCACTACTGCTCATGAATCTCTGCTCATCTTTTCTGCTCATCAATGCTGCTCATCATCTTGGCTCATCATCTCTGCTGCTGGTCATAGTCTCAATCACTGCTCAAATATTTGTGCACATCAACCATCAATCACAGCTCCTCAATACACTGCTGAGTCATCAAGTCAATAGCATACCCATCAATGTTTATTTGCAGCTGTCAATATTAATTCATCAGGCCTGTGTATAACTCTTCTGGAGGCCATGCTGAGGTATTTGCTCCTTTCATGAAGACTTCTTCATTTGCTGGTGTCCCTCTGTCATATAGGCTGAGCTAATCTCCCTCTTTGACTGAGCTTGGTTTTGTTTCTTAGACTAGTAGTTCTTCGAGGTCTTCTTGTCACTTCAAGCATGTCCAAAACATTTACCTCTCAGTACCTTACACCAATGGATCAATTCCTCTGTCTATTGAAATACTCTGTCTAAATCTGATTGCAGGTATTTCTCCTGTTCTAATCTCAAGTTCTATTTATAGGTTCTGCACTTGTTTCACTGACAGTTTCTCTGTCACGACTCACACCTGTAGCTGCCACTTATGTAAGCTATTTTACTATCCTTCTTATTCATGCATCATGAGTAATGTTTTGATGAAGCCAATCAAACAACCACAATACTTACATCTGATATTTCATTTAATGTATTCTTGAGCAATCAATTTTCCTTACTTACAAATCTCTTTCCAATGCCATTAAGATAGAATATAGGTCTCTAGTACCCTGAACAGGAGAGTATCAAGTTTCCAGTCTTGAAGAACACCTGGGTTTTCTTAATTTCTGCGTGGAGAAGATCTTTAGTCAACACCCAATAAACTGCTTATGTGGTGGCTTTAAACACAGCTCTGGCTCAATCATTGGTCATTTGAATGCATCCTTCTTTGTGCCTTTCCAGTCTTTGATCTAGCTCCCCCTTTTTCAAAAATCGGACCATTAGACCAGTCCAACAATCTATCTCTTGCTGTTTACTGTCACATATCAGAGATCATTATTCATGCTACTTATGGAACCACTACACCTGCTGCGGTAAGTTATCAGTAAACTAAGTGTTGGTATATTGTGGAAGAACCCTAGGCAAGGGAAATCAAATTTGGACACCATCTGCTGCAATGCATTCCACTAAGAAGAAAAATCTCAGACAGGTTCACGGCTGCTGCAGACCATAGTCTTGACTGCTCCCACGAAATTTCAGACTGCTCCTGGAATTTCCTTCTATTCTGCGGCTTTCCTCAGAGCTCTCCCACGAATTCATCTCTTCCAAAATGAAATGTATGACTAGGTATTTATAGTAGATTTCCCCAAAATTATGGAGCCGACCTGCTATTAAAAAAATATTTTTAAGTCTTATTCTGAGCCGACTTCTAATTTTTATTGGGCCGACATAAAAAAATTTATTATATTATTTTTTATTCTTGAAGCCGACCTAGCAACTTCGGCACCTTTATTTCCAACCTTACCACCAGCTCTGTCGAGACCCTGTTCCATATTCACGCAGGTTAGAATGCCAAACATGCATTGTACACCTGAAATCAGACTGGCAGAAACTACTCCTGATGCTGCATAATTTGCCACAGCTACATAATGTGTAGTGGAACTACACATTACAGCTCTTATGCACATATCCACCATAGCTACATCATCATCACGTCTATCTGTTAGAGCTACAAAGACTTCAAGGGCTTGAAGAACATCTTCAAGGGTTATGGCATCATCATGCCATATCATATAAATGACCCACATTGCCTTCACCATTCCTTCAAGGTTCCAAAGACTTCTTCATGGGATTCTCCAACGTTTACCAGGGCTTCAAGACCATCTCTAGGGTCCTCTAGGGTCTTCAGCATCATCAGCTGGGTCTTCAACATCTTCAGCAAATTGGTGGCATCAATGAACTCCATGTTGGCATCAATGACAATTTCATCAACAGCCTGGAATATTTAAAAATGAGAATCTAATGGCAGAAAATAGCAGTAGAATTTTAAAATGGTTTATCTGGCTTAGTAACTTTGACTTTGACATTGTTTATAAGCTAGGATATCTTAACTATCTTGCTGATATGCTCACCAGGGAGCAATCAGAAAAAGCTACACCAGCCTTAAGCATGTTTTCAACCGAAGCCTCCAGTTCGAGCTCAGGCAGAGGTACAGCACCACTCTACAGACCAAGAAATGGCTTGTTTCTGAAGCCATGGAACACGTCAATTTCAGAAGCAGAAAGGAAACAACTTTTGGATTATGCATCCAGACATGAAGCAGAAAAGTTTCTTGAGATCACACTTATAAAGCAGATTCAGTCGTCTCCACTAAAAATTGAAATCATGGAATGGTGGGAACGTGATGCGTACAGAAGCTTTGAAGGTGCCCAAGAAAAGTTAAAAGACTGCGGAGAAGTCTGGTTAGATCGCAATGAAGAAAAAAGTGGCCCATTATGGTATGTTGATATCGGAGATGGAAACCTTACATGGACGTCCTACAACCTTATCCTCCGATTCTGCAGAGAGCAGAGAAAAATAGTAATCTGTGCAGATCCTAATAATCTGAGACATGGAGCCTGGTCCGGATGGACAGAAGTCTTGCTGGACAAATTCTATCCGAGAACAAATTGGGAGAATCGGCGCGCTAATTTCATACTACATATGAAGGCTGATATTGAAGTAGGAGTCAAAGAGCATCAGTGGTTCAAGTTCATGCTTCATCATGAAGGAGGAAAGTATACCAGATTGGAACACACTGTATTCACCTCACAAAAATACATCAAAAGAGATGCCCAAGGACGAAGGATCGATTCCAGAATTTATACTAGACAGATCCCTCTTAACTTTTGGGTGGAATCACATTTCCGAGGCGAGTTCTTATGTGACCCTAATGAACTCTTTCACGGGTCCGACATCGAGCGGTGTTTCAGTCCTTTCCTATACCCTCTGACAAAACTTGAAGATGACCCACCTGCTTTTGAAAATTCCCAAGCATATGACTCAGATGATGTGGATTGGGATTGTCCCTGCGGTGGTCAGGATCTGGACGGACGAGGAATCTGCCTTTGTCTGCAAGGCAGAGACCCGTATGACTAGATAGAAAGCAGTGGTGGACCCTTGAAGACCGTCGTGGGCCGGTGTTGCTCCACTCTGTACACTATTAGTAGTCCTGGTTGTTAATAGTCTTATCTGTCATGATTAAGATTCCGGGTCCCCATATGTCTACGGACCATTAAGGGACGAGATAATGACAGTGGTTGTCCCCACCTGTCACCCCGGATGAGAGAATCTTGACTCATTAGTGCCAGTCATAGGTCATCGAGTTACCGGTTAAAATTGTATAAATAAAGGACTTTGGGCTCATTATGCATATAGAAGTTTAGAAGTCTTAGGTAGCTCTGCAAGTAAGAGTGTGGGAAACGAGCAGAAGGTTGCCTTGGCGCCTTTGGCAAGCAGCTTATACTAGGTGCCACAAATGACCCATATTGTGGTCATTTGTTGAAGATGATATAGCTTATGTGTTGACATGATGATAAAGACCTTGAAGACGCCTTGAAGCCTATATGCTGATTGTTAAAGAAGTTATTGATTTATGAAGAATATAGGACTTTGGGTCTTGGAACCACACATGATTGTTATTGAATTTGATTATGCAGCCCCAATTTCTAAGATGGATCATCCTTAAAGTCCATGAAGAAGTTTTACATTAAATCTGGGCTGAAGAAGCCACTGAGATTCTAAAGACACAGCCTACAACTTAATTATTGACAAAGCATGTATAAATACATGTAGGTTGCCTAAAGCAAACAAATATTCATATAATAAGGTCGGCCCCAATCTGATTGACTGGTCGGTCCAGTAGATAAATTACACAAAACATATATATATATATATATATCATTTGTAAACAGGTCAACCTGATAAGCTCTTTTACAAGTCGGCTTCAAAGTTCAAATTAAAAAATATATATAAAATAAATATAATTTTTTTTATAGATCGGCTCCAAAAATTGGTGGAAAAATAGTATAAATAGGCAGCTCACCTTTTTCATATTCAGCAGTGAATTTCGGCGGTTAAAAAAGGCTCTGAATTTTCGGGTGGATACTGTGGCAGCCCCAAAGAAGAGGTCCGTAGCAGACCCGAAGTTTGCAGCATCAACATCTACTTTTTTACCACTCCAAACATGCCAACAGAATAGCAAGGAGCTGAGCCTGTGAAGGATGAAACTTGGGTAGCAGCAGAGATTTAGGGTTTGTCATTTCCTACAGCAATTCTGAAGAATTCGATGGTTCAGCAGTGAAGTTTTGAATTCTGATTTTTAAAGTCTGAGTTGGCAGCAATCCGAATTTGTTTACAGTAGCAGAATTTGTGGTTAGACTGAATGTAATCATCTCTGATATTCAGGCTACTCTAGCAGCAGTAGCAGTGGATCATAGAAGGATAAGGAACAAGCTTGTTTCTCTTTGATTTTGAATGGGTAGCAGGCAGTCATCCATTGAAGACAACAGTGATCAAGTTTTATTCCTCTCTAATCTCATTTCAGCTACAGGAGTTTACCATCTTTACCTTGATCAAGCACCTTGATGTTGACTGTGAAGCACTGAACATACTGATCATAGAACTGTGATGAAATATCCTGAGCAGGTTGATGTTGTAAGCAGTGGACACGTTGATATGACAAACGTGCAGAGGATGATATGACTGACATAATGATGATGATGTATTAAGCTGCCGACAGTGATGACATGAGCAGAGGATAAAAAATCAGAGTTGTTAAGCAGAGACACATGAAAGAATGTTGGTTGAGCAACAATCAATTGGGTTGATAGATGACATTGATATGTTAAGTTTACAGTGATATGATTAGTCAAACTCAGAAGAATTCTATCTCAAACATATTCTTCATTTGGCTTACTTGATAGTGACTAAGAAGCTCGTTACAATGATATGTTAGACTTGTTACATTGGGATGATTGAGATGCCAGTGACAACATAGAATTGATAACATGTGGGAGCAGTAACAATTGATTGATGATATGATTATGGGCAGAATGAGGATGATGTGATTGTGATGACTGTGAAGATGTATTTAACAATTATGATTGTTAGGTGACAGGATGTCATTTGTATGTAACTACAAGCTGGGTCTTGTACATGTTTTCTTAGTAGGATCTAAAGAAAATACCAAGCAGATTCTTGGATTGAAGTAGGTGCTTTTGATTCAGTAGGTGCTAATTTACCTCACGGTTGAAGCCGTTCGAAATACAATAAGACTACAAATATTATATCTTGTGTCTCTTGTGCAATGCATTGATAATTATGTGTTTAATTTGAAGAATGATAAATATAGGTTATTGATGATTATGATAATGTAGTAAATGTCTGATTGGAGATATGATATTTTGATTGAAGTTGAATTTTTCGAATAAGTATAAGCTTACCGATTCACCCCCCCCCCACCCCGCGTCTCGGTAAGCCATTGTGTCTAACAATTGGTATCAGAGCAAACCTTCAACACAAGCCTAACAAGCTTGAAGGGATTTGGAGACACAATCATGGAAGGATCAACAAAGCTCATTAACCATGACGTTCCAGTTTTGGAGAAGTCAGATTACTTTGGTTGGAGAAGTAAAATGAAAGATTACTTGAAAAAATTCGATGTTTGGGAAATAGTGGTTAACCCACCTAACCAACCCAACAAAAAGACAAAGACAGCTCTCGAGACATGCAACAAGATTGCCTTGAAATTTTTTATGGATGGTCTATCAAGCACTATTCAAGAAAGTGTAAAAGATTACACCTTTGCCAAGGACCTCTGGTTCAAACTGGAAGAAGAATACCTAAAGAAGAGTCAAGACAAAGAAAAGGAAGCAGAAGTCAAGGATGAAAACCAAGAAGAAAAGCAAGTACAAGCTTCAGACACAAGTGAAGGTAAGTACTCTTCAATGGATGATAACTCTGAATGTAATCATGATGAAGTTGTCCTTACAAAAGATGAAGAAGTTTTGTTGAAAGCAAACAATGCACATACAAGCACTTTGACAGACATAGATCTTAGATCCAATCCAAGACTCAAGAATAAAATGTTGAGGTCATTTGAAAAACACAAAGAGGAGACAAAAGCTTTGCTAATGAAGTTAAAACTCGAGAACAAAGACTTGCAAGTTAAGCTGCAAGATCAAAATGATGAAATCAAGGAATTGAAGATTAGATTAGCAAAAGAGCAAGAAGAGATTGGTGTAGATTCTAAAGATCTTGAAAAAGCAAAATGGGTTAATACTGATCTCATGGTCCAGTTGGAGGAAGCTTAGAGAACAGAAGATGTTATGAAGTTTCAGGCGGAAGAAAAAGAAAGAGAAAATCATAGACTTGAAATGGAAGTTGTTGGCCTTAGAAAGAAGATTGAGAGTTCAAAAAATCATGTGAAGTTCAATGAAAGCTCAGTTATCCTAGATGAAATTCTGAAGTGTCAAAGGCTTTCCTCTGACAAGTCTGGCCTTGGGTTCAAGAAGGAAGAAGACAATTTGAAAGAAGTCTTGTGGTCCCCCAGAACTCCAGAAGCTGGTCCATCGATGACCAATGATGAATCTGATGCACCTGCACATGCTAACAAAGAAGTTGAAAATTCAAAAGTACCTCATGAAGCTACTCCCTCTCATCAAAGCCATTCATTTGAAAGAAGAAGGACAGCTCCAAGATGCAGCCAAACATCAAGGTATGTAAATAGATTTAATGGCTATTGTTTTTCATGCTCTAATTTTGGTCATAAGGCTATGGACTGTAGATCCAATGAAAGAAGAAGTGCTGGAAGACCTAATGACAAGTTAGGTGTTGGACATGTAATCATCTTGGCCATATTGCTGCCAGCTATCACACAATGAGGTGCTACTCATGTAGTGGTTTTGGTCACAAGGCTCAAGAATGCCCAAGTCAAAGGAGTCAACCTAGGGTGAGCCCATCATATACATCAGCAAGAAAAGTCTATGAATCTTGGAAGAAGAATGACACAGGCAGTTTTGAAGGTCAAAGGACAAACAACCTAAGCCAAGGACACTCTAAGGTATGGGTAAGAAAAAATATTTTGCTGGAGATAAATGAAGTTGAAGACCAATGCACAAAAGTTGAATGTGGTTGCCATATGGCAAGCCATACTTAAAGTCTTCTAAATACTTTGAAGTACACCATGAGTTCATTATGGAGGATGAACTCAAGTGGTAAGTAATAGATCTCCAAGCAAATAACAGGTCCAAGGATCAAGGCTGCATTTAAAGACAAATATGCATGTTGATATGTTGATTTTTTGACTGTAAAAATTGATGTCTGATTTTTCCTGAAGCTCAATAAAATTTCTCTTGCATGCTGGTTTTCCCCCAGGGGTTGAGGGGGTTTTTCCAGGGTCAAATTTGACCAAATACTGTGTCTTAAATGTGTTTTACAGTCTGCTGATTTTTGTTTATTTTCCGCTGCAAAGTTTACTTAGTTACAGTATATCAGCTTACAGAGACATGAAATTTACATGCATGTGATATGTGTTTGATTTTATGAATGTTGAAGACTGATATCAAAGTTCTACTAAGTGTTTGGGCTGAGTTTAGCTCAGAATTTCAACATGGTATCAGAGCAGGGGCTCTGAGATTTCAGTAGACTGTTGGGCAGCAGAGAAGTGCTGATTTTTTTTTAAGATACTAGTGCATGTGAAGTAACAGCTGTCTGTTAATTTTTTTTTTTTGCTGAGAGTGAGCAAAGAAGTGCTGGTTCAGTATAGCTGATATTTTTGGTCAAAAAAGGCAGAGTGTGCCTTGTTGGAAAAAGAGCAGAAGAGAATGATGGCTTGCATCCGGTATGAAGATAGGTTGGAAGGGATTTCCAACTACTTACAGTGGAAAGCACGGATGACAGCTGTTCTCAAGGAAAACAAGTTATGGGCCTTTGTTAGTACCACAGTGGCTCCTCCCGCAGCTGATCCTATAGCCCTTGACATACATGAGGTGAAGGAGGCCAGAACGCAGAGACTGCTTCTGGATGGTGTTCGAGATCACCTCATCCCACATTTGGCAGAGAAACTAACTGCTAAGGGGATGTGGGATACTTTAAAAAGTTTGTATGAGAACAAGAATGAAAATCGTAAAATGGCCCTAAAAGATAAGCTTCATGGCACTAAGATGGTGAGAGGTGAGAATGTAGCCTCTTACCTCACTAGACTCGGACAGATAAAAGATGAATTGAGTGCAGTTGGTGAGATGATTCCTGATCCCGAGCTAGTGCGGATAGCCCTGAAGGGCTTCACTAAGGAGTGGGACGTGTTCGTGAAGTGGGTAGTTGGCAGAGAGAACTTTCCCTCTTGGGAAAGACTATGGGATGATTTTACTGAGGAGGAGATCTGAGAAGGGAAGACTGAGCAGGTTGCTGATGAAGAGAATGTGGCCCTTTCAGCTAAGGGTAGAAAGAAAAAGGGTGGCTCGAGCAGTGGAGCCAAAGACTTGAGCAAAGTAAAATGCTTTGCTTGCCAGAGTTATGGTCACTATGCTAGGCAGTGTCCCAACAAGAAGAAGAACAAGAAGAAAGAAGAGCCTGAGAAAGCCTCTTCAGCTGAAGTGGGAGATTTTGCGAAGGAATTCGAGAGGGAATTCTCGCTCGTCTCAATTCTTTCAGATAGTAGTGTAGCAAAGAGTTGGGACACTGGAGCATGGTACATAGATAGTGGAGCAGCACGCCATATGACGGGGATACGAGCAGTGTTCCGAGAGTTGAAAGATCATGACAGAGTTATACTGACTAAGGATGGGTATGCCGGCACCCATGCAGTAGAAGGAGTTGGAAAAGTCCTATTCCAACTCGAGTTTGGTGGTTATCTGGAGGTTGGCGATGTGTTGTTTGTTCCAGAGCTGAAGAGGAACTTGGTCTCAGTTTCAGCTTTGGAGGATGACGGATATGCGGTTCTTCATGTGAGTGGGCATGTTTATATATATCCGGTGAATGGGGGCTTAGGTGCAGCGAGTCTGCTTGGCATCCGTGATGGCCGAATGTACCGAGTTTTGGGGCATCCAGTGGATGGTGAGCCTGGTGAGAGATCAGACTCAGTGGCAGCAGCAGTGGCTGTCAGTGTGGAGGATTCATCCAACTCTGTGAGGAAACAGAGTTGGTATGATATGGTTCTTCAGGATGAGCAGGAGAGTGAGGAGAACTCTCAGTTCAGAGTTGTCAGACGGAGACCTTCAGCAGTTGATACAATGCAGATATCTGATAGGCATTCAGATTCAGAGGGAGCTTCAGTTATTGGAGGGAGAGATCCAGGTGGAGCTGATGACAGTAGTACCTCCCTCGCTAAGAGGGAGTGTTAGAATTTGATAGCTCAGTGGCACTCCTGCATCAGGTGCCTAGGTGCAAGGGTCATTAACTTGGAGTCTCATTTATATTCTTAAAGTGACTTTAGTAATGTGTTTTTATTAAAGTACCTTTTTTATGTGACTTTATGATTTAAAAGTGAGTTTCACTTTATTATGTTTTTTAAAGTGACTTTAAGTCATAAAGTGTACTTTTAAATATTTAGGGTAATATGACTTTTCAAAAAGGAAAAATTTGTTGTAAAGTTCACTTAGGAGATTTAAGTGAGTGAGAAATTAGATCCCAGCCATAGATCTCTTGGCCAAGATCTAATCTCGTCCATTGAAGGTGAAAAGTCATGAGAATAACCCTAATAGGGTAAATAAAGTGCATGAGACTTCAATTTGGCACATTATTCAAGAGAGACTTCTTGAAGTGGCTCGATTTCCAAGAGAGGAGCTTGGTGAGAAGTGTGAGAAGCACATTTTGCAGGAGATTGCTGAAGAGACTGAGAGGAGGGCTCGATTTTCAGGACAGCTGAGAGAGAGATTTTCTGCTGGCACAGAAATCGAGGAGTACATGAGCATTAAATGCTGGCACAGAAATCGAGGAGGTGTATTGCTGCACAGAAATCAAGGAGGGTACAGACTGCATTTAATGTTGTACGGCTGCATTAATTTTGCACAGAAATCGAGGAGGGTACGACTGCTTTAATTGCTGTACGGCTGCATTTAATTTCTGTACGGTCTGGCACAAAAAACGAGGTGCTGTACGGCTGCATTAAATGCTGTACTGTCTGGCACAGAAATCGAGGTTGAGTTGCTGCTGGTTTTGGCACATTTTTCAAGAAGAAAATGGCACAGAAACCAAGACAGATTTATGGGTTGAGATAAGTTGATTTTTTTACTGTAAAAATTGATGTCTGATTTTTCCTGAAGCTCAATAAAATTTCTCTTGCATGCTGGTTTTCCCCCAGGGGTTGAGGGGGTTTTTCTAGGGTCAAATTTGACCAAATACTGTGTCTCAAATGTGTTTTACAGTCTGCTGATTTTTGTTTATTTTCCACTGCAAAGTTTACTTAGTTACAGTATATCAGCTTACAGAGACATGAAATTTACATGCATGTGATATGTGTTTGATTTTATGAATGTTGAACACTGATATCAGAGTTCTACTAAGTGTTTGGGCTGAGTTTAGCTCAGAATTTCAACATATTAAACTGCTGACAGTGATGACATGAGCAGATGATAAAAAATTAGAGTTGTTAAGCAGAGACACATGAAAGAATGTTGGTTGAGCAGCAGTCAATTGGGTTGATAGATGACATTGATGTTTCAAGTTTACAGTGATATGATTAGTCAAACTCAGAAGAATTCCGTCTCAATCATATTCTTCATTTGGCTTACTTGACAGTGACTAAGAAGATCGTTACAGTGATACGCTAGACTTGTTACATTGGGATGACTGAGATGCCAGTGACAACATAGAATTGATAACATATGGGAACAGCAACAGTTGATTGATGATATGATTATGGGCAGAATGAGGATGATGTGATTGTGATGACTGTGAAGATGTATTTGACAATTATGATTGTTCGGTGACAAGATGTAATTTGTATGTAACTACAAGCTGGGTCTTGTACATGTTTTCTTCGTAGGATCTAAGAAAAGACCAAGCAGAGTCTTGGATTGAAGTAGGTGCTTCTGATTCAGTAGGTGTTGATTTACTTCACGGTCGAAGTCGTTCGAAATACAATAAGACTACAAATATTATATCTTGTGTCTCTTGTGCAATGCATTGATAATTATGTGTTTAATTTAATGAATGATAAATATAGGTTATTGATGATTATGATAATGTAGTATATGTCTGATTGGAGATATGAGATTTTGATTGAAGTTGAATTTTTGGAATAAGTATAAGCTTACCGATTCACCCCCCCCCCCTCTCGGTAAGCCATTGTGTCTAACAATTGGTATCAGAGCAGACCTTCAACATAAGCCTAACAAGCTTGAAGGGATTTGGGGACACAATCATGGAAGGATCAACAAAGCTCATTAACCATAAAGTTCCAGTTTTGGAAAAGTCATATTACTTTGGTTGGAGAAGTAAAACGAAAGATTACTTGAAAAAAATCGATGTTTGGGAAATAGTGGTTAGCCCACCTAAACAGCCCAACAAAAAGACAAAGACACCTATCGAGACACACAACAAGATTGCCTTGAAAATTTTTATGAATGGTCTATCAAGCTCTATTCAAGAAAGTGTAAAAGATTACACCTCTACCAAGGACCTCTGGTTCAAGCTGGAAGAAGAATACCTAAAGAAGAGTCAAGACAAAGAAAAGGAAGCAGAAATCAAGGATGAAAAGCAAGAAGAAAAGCACGAACAAGCTTCAGACACAAGTGAAGGTAAGTACTCTTCAATGGATGATAACTCTAACTGTAATGATGATGAAGTTGTCCTTACAGAAGATGAAGAAGAAATTTTGTTGAAAGCGAATAATGCACTTACAAGCACTTTGACAGACATAGATCTTAGATGCAATCCAAGACTCGAGAATAAAATGTCGAGGTCATTTGAAAAATACAAAGAGGAGACAAAAGCTTTTCTAATGAAGTTAAAACTCAAAAACAAAGACTTGCAAGTTAAGCTGCAAGATCAAAATGATGAAATCAAGGAATTGAAGATTGGATTAGCAAAAGAGCAAGAAGAGATTGGTGTAGATTCTAAAGATCTTGAAGAAGCAAGATGGGTTAATACTGATCTCAAGGTCCAGTTGGAGGAAGCTAAGAGAACAGAAGATGTTATGAAGTTTCAAGTGGAAGAAAAAGAAAGAGAAAATCAGAGACTTGAAATGGAAGTTGTTGGTCTTAAAAAGAAGATTGAGAAGTCAAAAGATCGTGTGAAGTTCAATGAAAGCTCAATTATCCTTGATGAAATTCTGAAGTGTCAAAGGCTTTCCTCTGACAAGTCTGGCCTTGGGTTCAAGAAGGAAGAAGACAATTTGAAAGAAGTGTTGTGGTCCCCCAGAACTCCAAAAGCTGGTCCATAGATGACCAAGGATGAACATGATGCACCTGCACATGCTAACAAAGAAGTTGAAAATTCAAAAGTACCTCATGAAGCTACTCCCACTCATCAAAGCCATTCATTTGAAAGGAGAAGGACAACTCCAAGATGGAGCCAAACATCAAGGTATGTAAATAGATTTAATGGCTATTGTTTTTCATGCTCTAATTTTGGTCATAAGTCTATGGACTGTAGATCCAAAGAAAGAAGAAGTGTTGGAAGACCTAATAACAAAGTTAGGTGTTGGACATGTAATCATCTTGGCCATATTGCTGCCAACTGTCACACAATGAGGTGCTACTCATGTATTGGTTTTGGTCACAAGGCTCAAGAATGCCCAAGTCAAAGGAGTCAACCTAGGGTGAGCCCATCATATACATCAGCAAGGAAAGTCTATGAATCTTGGAAGAAGAATGACACAGGCAGTTTTGAAGGTCAAAGGACAAACAATCTAAGCCAAGGACACTCTAAGGTATGGGTAAGAAAAAAATATTTTGTTGGATCTAAATGAAGTTGAAGACCAATGCACAAAAGGTGAAGGTGGCTGCCATATGGCAAGCCATACTTAAAGTCTTCTAAAGACTTTGAAGCACACCATGAGTTCATTATGGAGGATGAACTCAAGTGGTAAATAATGGCTCTCCAAGCAAATAATAGGTCCAAGGATCGAGGCTGCATTAAAAGACAGATATGCACATTGATAGGGGGAGCAGTATGTTTCAAATGCAGAAGGTCAAATTTTATGAAGGCATCCGAAGTTCTTGAGGTAGCAGCAACGTGTGACACGTGAAATATGCCTTTTTAAATGACAAGCCAGATGAGATAGAGACTCTTATGGTGCAGGTTGAAGACTGTGGTATTCAAACTCCTAATGAAAGCATATACACAATTAGATTGGTAAAGCCTACTCCAAGAAGTATACTATTAACAGACAGTCTGTGAGCTCAAAATTCTAGCAAAGAAAACTAGACTGCTACTGTCAAAGCCTTCATCCAAGAAGAGTCAGTATAGCACCCAAAGAACTGAAGAAGATATGAGGAAATCACAGATCAAGAAATGCCCACCAGGCTTAATACAAATTGTTCGTTTATGAAGAAAGGATGCACGCAGAGACTGTGGAAACCACCAAAAATGCACGCAGCATAAGTTATAATGAGGAATGTATTTGTATGCTATGCAACTTGTAGCAAAAATGTTCACAGCATAATGATATGCCCGCCAGAGTTCTGGAAAAGTCAAAATTTGCATGCAAATATCTGAGTGGACTGTCAAGCAAGATATGAGTTAGTGCTAATGAAGCATCTAGCTAAAAAAAGGGGGGGGGGCATTTGATCAAGTTCTCTGTGGTGACTATCTGTCCTAAATCAATTACAATACAGTGATTCAGTGAGTTTAAAAGGAGATTTGATGATTTCTCAGGCTACGCCAGAGGAGTTGTTTGCTAGCAGCAGTGAGAAGACTGTCAGTGGATTTGTAGATAAACATATTCAGTCCCCTATACATACAGGTGTGCAATCCTAGCAGGTAAAACAAGCAATAAGATATTAATAAGGATCCTGATGATATCTGAGATTTACAAACTCATAAGACAGCTCTGAATAAGCATGATATTGGAAGTATGAGGACTCTCGCAACTATAGAAAGACTCAAGAGTGGTGTGGAAAAGTTGTATATTGACAAAGTAGCTTTGTGGGCAGATTTGACTATTGTATGAGTTTGACAACTGTTGAATGATTCAAGTTTTTTGCAGCAACAGAGTTCTTATTTAATTTGGTAGTAAGAAGTCTGGAACATTTTAAACAAATGAGAAACAGTTTAAACATCTTGAGAAGAACAGACTAGCATGATCTCATGGGGGGTAATTAGTCTACATGCAAGGGGGAGCAGACATCTCAAGATGCATTCTAGAGTACACTTTTTTTTTGGGTATTGTGAAGCCTTAAATGGCTAACCCTTTGTCATTAATGTCAAAGGGGGAGAGAAACATTGGTTGTCATCAATGACAAAGGGGGAGATTGATGAATATGATTGTCATTGATGACAACACATTAATGACAAAGGACAATGAGTTGAGGTCAAGGATAAGTATTACAAGTGTTGGTAAGATGGACAAGAAGCATGACTTGATGACATGGCAAGCAACTTATACTAGGAGCCACAAATGACCCATACTGTGGTCATTTGTTGAAGATGATATGGCTTATGTGTTGACATGATGATAAAGCCCTTGAAGACGTCTTGAAGCCTATATGCTGATTGTTAAAGAAGTTATTGATTTATGAAGAAGATAGGACTTTGGGTCTTGTAACCACACATGATTGTTATCGAATTTGATCATGCAGCCCCAATTTCTGAAATGGATCATCCTTAAAGTCCATGAAGAAGTTCTACATTAAATCTGGACTGAAGAAGCCACTGACGTTCTAAAGAGACAGCCTACAACTTAATTATTGACAGAGCATGTATAAATACATGCAGGTTGGCTAAAGCAAACAAATATTCATATAATAAGGTTGGCCCCAATCTGATTGACTGGTCGGTCCAGTAGATAAGTAACACAAAACATATATATATATATATATATATATATTATTTGTAAACAGGTCGGCCTAATAAGCCCTTTTACAAGTCGGCTTCAAAGTTAAAATTAAAATATAAATATAAAATAAATATAAATTTTTTTTTATAGGTAGGCTCCAAAAATTGGTGGAATAATAGTACAAATAGGCAGCTCGCCTTTTTCATATTCCGCAGTGAATTTCGGTGGTAAAAAAAGGCTCTGAATTTTCGGGTGGATGCTGTGGCAGCTGCAGAAAAGAGGTTTGTAGCAGACCCGAAGTTTGCAGCATCAACATCTACTTTTTAACCACTCCAAACATGCCAACATAATAGCAAGGAGCTGAGCCTGTGAAGGATGAAACTCGGGTAGCAGCAGAGATTTAGGGTTTGTCATTTCCTACAGCAATTCTGAAGAATTCGATGGTTCAGCAGTGAAGTTTTGATGTCTGATTTTTAAAGTCTGAGTTGGCAGTAGTCTAAATTTGTTTACAGCAGCAGAATTTGTGGTTAGACTGAATGTGATCATCTCTGATATTCGGGCTACTCTAGCAGCAGTAGCAGTGGATCATAGAAGGATAAGGAACAAGCTTGTTTCTCTTTGATTTTGAATTGGTATCAGCGGTCATCCATTGAAGACAACAGTGATCAAGTTTTATTCCTCTCTAATCTCATTTCAGCTACAGGAGTTTACCATCTTTACCATGATCAAGCACCTTGATGTTGACTGTGAAGCACTAAACATACTGATCATAGAACTGTGATGAAATATCCTGCCAATGTTCCCCCAAGTTTCCAGGACGCGGGAGCGGGGAAACGCATGTTGGGGACATGTGGAGACCACCCCCAAATTTTAGGGGGGCGGGGGGGCGTCCAAGTCTTAATAAAAAATATTATTATAAATTATCAAATCCCAGCAGTAAAAGTTCAATGATTCATCCCATGTAAACTACTAAAGGGGGGGGGGGCGTCTGGGAGCCCCCCAGTTTCAGGAGGGGGCGGGGGGGCGCCCCCCTTCACCGAAGCGCGCTGCAGAACAGGGGACGCGCCCCCTTGTGCGTTTCCGAGAGTTTCCTGATTTTGGGGACGCTGGGAAACGTTTCCCCAAGAGCCCCCGGGGCGCAGGGAGCGAGGGGGGCGCACCCACGACCCTAGGGGGCGAGTCCCCGTGTAACACTGTTAATCCTGCGTAGGTTGATGTTGTAAGCAGTGGACACGTTCATAAGACAAATGTGCAGAGGATGATATGACTGACATAATGATGATGATGTATTAAGCTGCTGACAGTGATGACATGAGCAGACGATAAAAAATCAGAGTTGTTAAGCAGAGACACATGAAAGAATGTTGGTTAAGCAACAGTCAATTGGGTCAATAGATGACATTGATGTGTTAAGTTTACAATGATATGGTTAGTCAAACTCAAAAGAATTCTATCTCAAACATATTCTTCATTTGGCTTACTTGACAATGGCTAAGAAGCTCGTTACAGTGATATGCTAGACTTGTTACATTGGGATGACTGAGATGCCAGTGACAACATAGAATTGATAACACATGGGAGCAGCAACAGTTGATTGATGATATGATTATGGGCAGAATGAGGATGATGAGATTGTGATGACTGTGAAGATGTATTTGACAATTATGATTGTTCGGTGACAAGATGTAATTTGTATGTAACTACAAGCTAGGTCTTGTACATGTTTTCTCAGTAGGATCTAAGAAAAGACCAAGCAGAGTCTTGGATTGAAGTAGGTGCTTCTGATTCAGTAGGTGTTGATTTACCTCACGGTTGAAGCCATTCGAAATACAATAAGACTACACATATTATATCTTGTGTCTCTTGTACAATGCATTGATAATTATGTGTTTAATTTGATGAATGATAAATATAGGTTATTGATGAATATGATAATGTAGTAAATGTCTGATTGGAGATATGAGATTTTGATTGAAGTTGAATTTTTGGAATAAGTATAAGCTTACCGATTCACCCTCCCCCCCCCGCCTCGGTAAGCCATTGTGTCTAGCATACATCTGTTACTACAAAGTAGGATTAGAACCCAAAGCCCAACCAAATTTTTGGTAGAATTTACAAAGGGCTCTTTCAAGTTTCAACCCACAAAATCCTCTCTATTCATGGCCAAAATTTCCTTTTAAACAAAAAACCAAAACAATGGTGGGTCACATAAATGATAAATGGATATGTCACATTTGTAGTAGATTTTACTAGAAATTATAGCCAAAACACCTCTTGGGCATTATTCACCAAGGAGTTAAAATATGTAACAGTTTAACCTTGCAACAAAAGGTTGATGTAATTAGAGATGCATCTTTGCATCCTATGCTCAATGTAGCATCACGGAGAAGTGGGAGAAGTGGGAGTTTCTTCTTCTAAAAAGAAGGTTACTAAGGGGACAATAACATAAATGGATAAATGAAAGTGCAATTTCTGCTAATGACATTGGCTTCCATGTTTCCCATTCTCCATTTTATAAGATGTTCAAGAAAGTTTTATCCTCATGACTATACCTCTAAACTAAAAACAAAATTAGGACATCATTGCTAGAAAAACAAGTGTTGAAAAAGAACTTGAAAATGGAGAAAATGAGAAAGATTTGGGTGAGAACAAGGTGCTCTATTGTTATTATAAGATGGAGATAACCATTCATCAATAATACTATTACATTTGCAATAGAGAAATCCACCTTTTTCTTCAATCAATTGACTATTCTAAAAGCACAAGGATTCTGCTTTTCAATTTGATATTTTTTGAGATTCTATGGAAGAAATTGAACCCTCCATTTTCATGCAAGTAGCCACAGATGTAACACATGTTTGTTATTAAGTTGGGTTATCAATCCATAGCAAGTATAAGCATGTTTATTAGAACCCATGTTGTGTGCATGCAATGCATTCACAACATTACAAGGATTTCCGAAATGGTGAAAGTTTCTAGAGATGTGGAAATGTCTATCTACAACCACCATACCTCCTCAGTGATTTATACATATCTCACATAGGGAAGGAATCCCTAAATCCCACAAATACCAAAAACATGCCAACTACTTCATTTTACTGGAGAGAATGCTTAAAAGAGCAAGAGGCATTGCAGTCTGTTGTATCTAGTGAATGGCTTAGCCGAGTCAAGTCCAAGACAAATAAGGGGAAGAGTATGAATGAAAGGTTGTCGGATGATGTTTGGTGAGGAAGAATCAAAAGGTGTTGAATGATGATTGGTGGGTAAGAATCAAAGGGTGTTGAATGATGATTGGTGGGCAGATTTCAAGTACTAAATCATTTTCACAATCCCTTGCGCGGAGGACATCCAATATAGTAATATACAGACGAATTCTTTTAGTCTCAAAGCCACTTATGAGATATTTAACCCCATTTTGTATGGATATCCACTTGTGATTCTGATCACAATCTTCAGGGGGGTATCTTGCTGGATCACGGATTGATACCCTTGGAAGATATGAAATAAATGAACTGTTGAAGCAAGTTGAACCAACAGCAAAGACCATCCTATGGCTGTCCAAGCAAATATGTGCAGCTTTGAGGAGGCTCTGGGAATGAATGAGTGAATCCAGCAGCAAATCATGGTGATTATCAATTCTGGGCACATTGTAGACAAGTACAATAATGAGAAAACAAATCTGGCTGCCTTCTGAGCAAAATCAGTAGTAAAAAGGCCTTGAATCAGCATGAAACTCAGGTCTGAGCATAAACAGCAGCAGCTAAGCCACATTTTGATGAGGTATGGGCACATAAACAGACCTAGGCCTTCAGTATGTACTATGAACCTGCATAT